>JAADXJ010001208.1:0-10195 GCA_023337735.1 Pythium biforme
TCGCTGGTATCACCTTTCGCGATGTGCGGTTCAGTACTTCATGATGTCTTGTGACGGTTCTCACTGGTCGGTGTATTACGTATGAGAGGTTTTGCAGCCATTTGATGACGTTGGCGGCACCTGCCGCAACGAATCTTCAAGCTTGTGAATGCCAGTGGTGTCGTGTCGATGCAGGAAAAAGTCCATGCGACAGTAGCGATGTTGGTGCTTGTCCATGAGGTCGTGACGCACTCAAAGCGATAGCTATATACAGTAACAAACCCACGGCAGCCACACGAGCTGTGGCGTTGCATACAAAGATTCCAGCAGTCGTCGGGTGCGTGAACACACCTCACTCCTACTGGTCCGCCACGCAGCGACAGTCTACACGCTCCAGTTGTGGTCCGAGATGATCCACGTCGAGCTCGCCACGATTTCGTCGCGGTTGCGTACAAACTCCCACTGCGCGTGGGTCACATTGTGGACGTGCACACGACCGTAGCCGTACTCGAGCTGCGCGTCCACGCGCCACGGCACGTCGTAGTAGCCAACGTTGTCGATGTCGGCACCAGCCGAGCCCACCATGATGTGAATCGGCGCCCTGGCCTTCTGGAGTCCGCCACCCATCGCCTCGGAGCGACACGTCCCGTTGTACACCGGACACGTGAGCTCGTACGCGTGGTAGTGTCCGCTGAACACGATGTCGACCTTGTACTTGCCCAGCAACGCCTCAATGTTCTTGCGGATGAAGATGGAGACTTTGTTGTCCGCAGCGTACGCCTCGGACGTGTACATCGGTCGGTGTAGATGCAGGAAAAGCCATGGCGTCTTCGTCCGATCCACGCTCTGGAGGTCGTTCTCGAGCCACTGGTACATGTCGGACCCCGGACGGTAGTCGTGCTCGCTGCTGATCATCGTGTGGTGTACAAGACCGATCTCCGTGCTCCACCAAAAGACCTTGTTGCCGTTGTCGGGCATGATGAACCGCTTGTTGGTCGGGACGCCGCACTCGCCCTGGGAATCAGTACCATAGTTGCCCTCGGCCGGGTGGAAGCCGTTGGTCCTGCCGGCCCCCGACGGGTCTTTGCCTTCGCCGCCTGACTCGTAGCAGTACTCGTGGTTGCCAATGCCGATCATGTAGGGAATCTCACTCGCGACGGGCTCGATCAACGCACCAAACTGATCCCACAGGAACGTCGAGCCTTTGCCGTAGGAGAGATCGCCGACGTGGAGCACGGACACGTAGTTGGCAGTGGGATCATCCATGTCGCGGCGGATCAGATCCATGGTCGTGCCCGACCGCTGCGGGTTGTACGGACCCGTCGCGTGGATCGTCCAGTCGCCCAGGTCGCCGTACACGAAGAAGCTCGCGACGCCGTGTTGGGACCCGGGAGCCGGCGGCGTCTTCATCTTGAAAATGTCGCTGCACGGCGAGGCCGTCGGAGTGCCGCTGCACACGCAGTAGTAGTACGTCGAGTCGGCTTGGAGCCCGCTCAGCACGGCGCTGTACATGACGCCCGGGCCGCGGAAGAGGTTCGCCGCGATGGTCGTCGCGGGTGCCTCGCACATGTCGGACGCCTTGTAGGTCTCGCTGGTCGTGGCCACGGCTTGTTTCGTGAGCTCGTCGCGCGCCACGCCGTACTGCACAAACGGTGTGTCGTTTGTCGTGTTGGCGCTGACCCACATGACGCGCATCTCGCCCTGGACACTTGTCGTGGCCGTGTGCACGTGGAGCGGCTCGTCTCTCCCCTTGTGGAAACGCACCAACGACGACGACGCGAGCTTCACGTACGCGTCGTCGCCGCGCTGCGTGAAGAACCGGAACTGCCACGCGCAGCGCATGTTCACGAGCGGGCCAAACGTAAAGTTCGTGGCGTCCTGCGGGCCCAGATTGGCGGTCATTGTGAGCTTTTGGTAGTCAATGTACTCGCGGTCTCGCGGCGGGTTGCGCTCGTCGTCAACGCAGTACGCGCCGACCCAGTCGAGCGCCGTCGGCGTGTGGCGGCGAAACGTGGCCGTGACATTCACGCGGTCGAGCTGGGCGATCGTGTAGTTGCTCACGTCGAGCGTGACGACCGGAAGAGATGCCTGCATAGTACTGGGCCAGCGCATCGCGGCGGTCAATGCGCTGTCTTGGAACGCACACGCACTGCGTCGCGGGTCGGCGCCGCATGGACCAGCACCGCCGTGGTAGATGCCGGCGCCGCCACGCGAGAACTCGGGCATGGGCGAAAGACCGCTAAGTAGACTGGCGCGCCCGGCACCGGTGGCAGAGAGCGTCGTGAGCGCCGCTGTTACGGCAAGAGAAAGCAGGCGTCGCATGGCTGAGGAGCGGAGTGGGTCTGTGTATGTGGGGGGACGCGATGCCTGTTCGGAAGTGCCATTTCGAGGGCACTGGCAGACGTGGGAAGTGAGAGATGAAACGGCTCGTGCTATCAAAGGGCGCGGCCGTCTTCCCCGTCGCCCAGCGGGAAAGTGGTGGAGGGAATCCAGTTATCGAGAGGCCCCGCCAGGTCACTTCCGACGGGAAGTTCCCACGCGGACGATGGGGTATGATATTATCACACGCCATCCGGACGAGAGGCGATCAGTGTGATCCGGTAATATCATGGCCCAACGCGAACCCGCTGGTATGGCCACTGCTGGACAACTACTATATTAGGAGCCACTCGTGCCGCACAGTACAGATACTTCGTAAGCTTATCAGATATTAGGCAGTCCCTCGAAAACCCTGTCATCGCGTATATCGGGATGGACAGCGCTACCTCTGAATTCAAATAACCGAGGCTTGCTTCCTGAAGTCAACATCGTTTTACAGAGGTCTGGACGAATCTTCGATTTTCGAATCTTTAACTCGTATCTACTCATTCTCATAGGTTTTATAAACACTGAAACGGTAGCACTAGCACATTACAATCATTCCCATACCATGTATTAGAGGTTATGCCTTCCCACCAGCGCACTGCCAACTTCCTATCCACCGCCCAACATGCCGGCCCGCCGCGTAGTGGTCGCGCTCGCAGCGCTTCTCCACGGCGCGGACGCGCACGCGCGCCACACGGACAACGCGCAGCGCGGCGGCGCCTGGACGCTCCACGCCACACACGACCACGAGCCGTGTCCATCCACTGCCGCTGACCCTAGTGCGCCGTGCCGCTTCACTTCGGCCGTGCCGGTCGACGACAATCCGCTCTTCCGCGGGTTTGAGCGCCAGTGGGAGCACGCAAATGCGCTCACACTGGACGCCGCGGCGCCGCACGTGACGCTGCGCGTGTCGAGTGTCGAGATCAGCCACCTGGACAAGCTCACGGTCTCGTATCAGTTACAGCAGCCCCAACAAGGCGGCGCGCGCGCCTGGATCGGCGTCTACTGCATGGACAACGAAACGGTGAGCGCACCCGACAGCGAGTACATCGACTGGCGGTGGACAGAGGGGCGTGTCGTGGACACGGTGCTGTTCGGGCCGCTCACCAACATGAGGTGCGCGTGGCAGTTCCGGTTCTTCTCGGCTAGGACGGCGGACGCGTCGGCGTACGTCAAACTCGCCGAGAGCGAGCTCGTGCGGTTCCGAGGCGGCCCCACGGAGCCACAGCAAGTGCATCTCGCCATGACAAAAGACGCCGCGATGATGCGCGTCTCGTGGACCAGCGCAGCGAGTCGAAACGCCAGTGTGTGGTTCGGTACAACGCCCGAAAAGCTGGACAAAGCCGCCACGGCCAACGCCACGACGTACAAATCGACGGATATGTGCGGCGCGCCAGCGACGATCGTCGCGGCGCAGTTCTTCCGCGATCCAGGCGTGCTGTACGACGCAGTGATGTACGAGTTGAGCGCCAACACCACGTATTTCTACCGTGTGGGCAGCGTCGACGACGGGCTCAGCCCGGTCTACTCGTTCAAGACGCCACCGAACACGGGTTCGCAGTCCCACGCAACGAGCTTCTTTGTGTTTGGCGACCTCGGCGACTGGAACATCAAAGCCACGGGCCCCAAACCCGACGACCGCACGGCGACGACGGTCGGGCTCATGCGGCAGGACGTTGTGGAAGAGTTAGACCATGATTATCTCGCGGTGTTCCACGTTGGGGACCTCGCGTACGCCATGGGGCGTACGTACTTGTGGGACCAGTTTGCGTCGCTCATCGAGCCCATCGCGACGGTCCTGCCGTATATGGTGGGTATCGGCAACCACGAGTACGACTACCTCAGTGGCGGAGAAAACGATCCCTCTGGGGTCACAACTCGCAACGGCTTCCACCCGCCGGAAGGCAACTACGGCGGCGACTCGCAAGGCGAGTGCGGCGTGCCGTACAACAAGCGCTACACGATGCCGTCCAACGGCAACCAGGCGTTCTGGTGGAGCATCGACGTCGCGCTCACGCACCACGTCATGCTCAGCAGCGAGCACGACTTCCGCGCGGGCTCGCCCATGTACGAGTGGCTGGTGAAAGACCTCACAGGCGTCGATCGCGCCACGACGCCATGGCTCATCCTCCATACGCACCGCCCCCTGTACTGCTCGGTCATGTACCCGGCCGACTACAAGCTCTCGCAATTTATCCGCCGCCACTTGGAGCCGCTGCTCGCGCTCTTCCGCGTCGATCTTGTCTTTTCTGGGCATTACCATTCGTATGAACGCACGTGTCCCGTGTACGACGGGATCTGTCGGCCCGATCCGTCCAGGCCTACGGACCCTTTCAAGCCGGTGGGTGCCCCCCTCCACATCATGGTCGGTGCGGCCGGCGCCAACGTTGACAATGCGCCGTACTACGATGTGCCCTGGCGCATCGCGGCCCTGATGGACTACGGATACGGAAGGCTCCACACCCACAACGCCAGCCACGCGCAGTTCGAGTTCAAGCGCAACCGCGGGAACGAGGTGGTGGACGCGACGTGGATCGTGAGCCACCACAACTGGACCGTGGAGCCCTGACGGCACCAAATTGGTATGCGGTGTCTCACGGGTCGGGAGGAACGCCTGCGGAAGGTCGTAATCATCAAGTGTGAACATGTAGGCCTCGCGAGGCTTTGCGTCGGTGCAGCAGCTCCGCTCAAAACGCAATAGCACCGTCCTCGTCGTGACAGCCCGATTGGCCCATGCCGTGGTCCACGGAATGGGACTAAACAACGGTCCATATCGCATGCCGCCCGGTGCGTTCTCAGATGCAGCAGGTTGGACAAGCCAATCGACTAACGCGACCGTTTCAACCGAATCCTCCGAATCGCTCGTGGGTGGACCGGTACGGAGACGGCAAGCGACAAGGGATCCGGCTCGTGTTCCAACAGTTCATTTCAGCCCAAGCAAGGGCCGTGAACACACGTGGGACCCCTTTGGATTTGACCCTGTCCACGACAAAAACAAGCGCAAGCGAGGCTTCGGGTCCTTCGGGTCGTTGCGCGCGTCGGAGCCCTGGCCTGACCATCGACTGTGTCCATCCAGCATGGTGCGTGCCCTTGGTCCAGCCCGGGTTGCGATCGGGGATGGGCACTCGGTGCCGTCCTACTTCAGCACAGTGTATTCGGTGGAACGTCACATGGCGTCGATCCAGCCTGCCGTGCCTGTCGGTCCTGGCCTGTCCCCTCGGTTCAAGTTTACCCGTGGCGCTGAATGCTGAAGTGTGCAAGCGCACTGTTTAGTATTTTCGGCGAGCCAATGCCGAAGGCCAATCCGACGGGTACGCTGTGCGTACTGTACTGTACTCGCACCGTCCGATGCAACGGGCTTGTGGAAGTCTCAGATTGCTGCACGCGCTGCCGCGAGTGTGGCACGTGGTTGGGGAGAAATACACTTATCCCCACTGTCACAGACAAGCAGTGGAAAGCGGTGATGATAGAATGGACCACGGACACAGGATGGCCAGACGCTTCTGCTGCCAGTCTCGCGGCAGGAGTGTTGGCGTTATCGTGTACAGTGCGTTTTCGCCATTAGGGGCGCTGCTGATATATACATTTATCAAGTCAATCGAAGTTTACCTCTACGTTTTGGTTCTATTTAACCTGAAGTAGATTTTTGGAGATATGCATTATGAAAGTGCATTCATTTTGTGTCGCTCCTGATGGCGAAACGCACTGTACGAGAACGCCGAAATCCAGATCGCAGGATCCGGTGCGTGGGCGACGTACGGCTCACCCATTGGCTGCTACGTAGCTCAAGGTTGGACTACACTAGCGAACCCCTCACGATGATGCAAGCCGGCCGTGGGGTCCACTTGCTGTTGGACCACTCTGGCTCATGGCACGCATCTGGTTTCGAGGCACGTCTTGCCATGCAATTTGCGATGGAGACGCCGCAACGCCATGGACAGGACAGCACCCTGGCCAGTCCCATGTGAAAGAGTCGCATCCTTGTCATGGTGCCTCGAGGGATTCGCTGTGCGTGAAAACAACCCGATTTGTTGTGCCTCCTCTCGCTCATTCGCAAATCTCCTTGGTTCGACAACCGCGACCTCGCCCCAAACATGAAGTTCTTCGCTGCCCTCGCCACGTTCGGCGCCGTCGTCGCCACCGTGACCACGGCCAAGCCCACTACAACTGCCGAAGAGACCAAGACGCTCGCGGAGCTCCACGCCGAGGCGGTCGCGGAAGGCGGCAACCTCGTGATCTACGCGGGCGGCGATATCGACTCGCAGCAGGACGGTATCCGCAACGCCTGGAAGGCCACGTTCCCGGACGTGAACCTCACGATCGTCGTCGACTACTCCAAGTACCACGACGTGCGCATTAACAACCAGCTCGCGCGCGACTGTCTTGTGCCCGACATTGCGGCCCTCCAAACGGTCCAGAACTTCCCTCGCTGGGCGAGCCGCGGCGAGCTGCTCGAGTACAAGCCCGCGGGTTTCTCGCAGATCTACGACGGCTTCAAGGATCCCAAGGGTGCGTGGATGTCCCACATGATGATCACCTTCGGCTTCTCGTACGACGCGTCACAGCTTGGCGATTTGCCGGCGCCGACCTCGCCGCGCGACCTCGCCGACCCCAAGTGGGCCGGCAAGATCGCCTCGGCGTACCCGAACGACGATGACGCGACGCTCTTCCTGTACGCGCAGTACGTCAAGAAGTACGGCTGGGAATGGCTCGAGAAGTTTGCGCAGCAGCAGATCGAGTTTAACCGCGGTACGCACACGCCAGCGCTGGCTGTGAACGGCAAGCGCAAGGTCGTGGGCTTTGGTGCGTCGATCTCCCTCGCGCCGTCCAACACGTCGACCATCAAACCGGTCTTCGGCAACGGCGTGCCGTACCTTGGGTGGGGCCAGCGCCTTGCGATCTTCAAGAAGGCCCCACACCCGGCTGCCGCCAAGCTCTTCCTCAACTGGGTGGTCTCCAAGGAAGTGCAGAGCACGAACATGGCCAACCGCTCCGTGCGCAAGGACGTCGCGCCGCCGCTCGGCGGCGACAAGTTCACGTGGACGATCGCCGACGCGAACGTCGATGCGTTCCCGGCCTTCATGGCCGACCGCGCCGAAGCCGAGCGCATGCGCCAGACCTTCTCGCTCTACTTTGGTGAAGTCCAGGGCAAGCCCAGCCCGGGCTGGTTCGGCCTCACGCCCGGTGCGCAGTGAGTGATCTCGATTGGGAATGATGGTCGGAAGCTGTACTGTCTAACCGATCGTCCTCGTGATTGGTTCGTCTGTTTCACCCTCAACAGTGGACCATTGATCTTCAACATCGTCATTTTTCATATTGTTCTGTCTTGTACGGTACAAACGATCTTGTTCCTCCAGGTCGCGAGAGAAGAATTCCAAAGAAATGGGCCTCATGGGACTGCGCTTCTCGACGGCGCTTCTCGCGCTCTTCGCCAACGACGCCATCGCAGAGGCTCCGCAGGCACGCGGATCTACACCATCGCCCCACACGCACGACGCGTCGCTGCGTGGCGGCGCATGGACGAGACACGCGGCCGACGACGCGCCGCCCTGCGGGTTCTTTACGGACCGCCGCGCGTGCGGCTTTGTGACGCTCGCGGAGGACGAGCGGCTTGTCGCGCACTTGGGACGCCACCGTGTCATCAAGCGCGCGCAGGAGTTCCTGCCGGCGCGCGTGTTTGATCCATTTGACGATCCGTTGGGCAACGCCAGTGTTGTGGTCTCGCTCTCCAAAGACGAGTTGTACCAGCTCAACACGGTCGACGTGGACCTGACGCCGCGTGGCGGCATGGAGATCCACGCCGACGAGGACTGGATCGGCGTGTACTGTGATGAAGATCCGGACAAGAAGCCCTCGCGCGACGACGACTACATCGACTGGCAATGGCTCAACGCGTCGACTTCTGTGCCCGGCAAACCGCACACACGCCGCGTGACGTTTGGCCCGATGGTGAATATGCGCTGTGCGTGGCAATTTCGGTACTTTGCGCGCCTTTCTGAGCCCAGCAAGTACGCGAAGCTCGGGGAGTCCCACTTGCTGCGGTTCGCGCTGGGCGACGGCGAGCCGCTCCACGTGCGGCTCAGTACGACGACGTCACCGCATGAGATGCGCGTCTTGTGGGTCAGCAGCGCCGTCACTGATCCACATGTCGTGTTTGGAGAAGATCCGGGCAAGCTCTTGCATCGCGCGAACGCCCAAGGCGACACGTACGCCGCAAACGACATGTGCCAGGCGCCCGCGACGACGATGAGTGCGCAGCATTTCCGGGATCCAGGCACAATCTACTCCGCTATCCTCTCGGACTTGCAGCCGGATCGGGACTATTACTACCGAGTGGGTGACCGCAATCGTGTCATGAGCCGCGTCTTCAAGTTTCGCGTACCGCCACCGCCAGGCCACCACCCGGACGGGTCCGTCATGAGCTTCTTCATGTACGCTGACCTCGGCGAGTGGACAAGTGCGGCTACGGGGCTCTCACCGCCCATCCGCTCGGGCACGACCATGCATCTCGTGTCACAAGAACTGGAGACCAGTGGAAGGAATTACGTCGCCGTGTTCCACGATGGCGATCTGTCGTACGCGAGAGCCATGGCGTACCAGTGGGACCAGTTTGGCGCGCTCATCGAGCCCGTGGCTGCGCGAATCCCGTACATGGTGTCGGTCGGAAACCACGGTGCGTTTTTTGCAAGCATCACAAGTAGTTTGGTGGTGGGTTGATGGTTTGTGCGTGGTGGATTAGAATACGACTACACAGACGGCGGCAAGAACGATCCGTCGGGCGCCGGCGCGCACAACGGCTTCCACCCGCCGGAAGGAAACTACGGCTTTGATTCCGCCGGCGAGTGCGGCGTGCCCACGAACAAGCGCTTCCGTATGCCGGCGAACGGCAACCAAGTGTTTTGGTACAGCACGGAAATGGGGCTCACGCACCACACAGTCATCAGCAGCGAGCACGCCTACACGCTGGGCGCGCCCATGCACGAGTGGCTTGACCACGATCTCGCGGGCGTCGACCGCACGCGCACGCCATGGCTTTTCCTGCATCTCCATCGTCCTCTCTACTGCTCGGAGCACTACGATTCCGACAACCGCGTGGCCGACTTGCTGCGGCGCCACCTCGAGCCGTTGCTCGCAAAGTACCGCGTCGACGCCGTGTTCTCGGGCCACTTCCACGCGTTCGAGCGCACGTGCCCCGTGCTCCAGCAGCAGTGCCGCACGCGCATTCGGGGCGACGGACGTGAAGAGGCCCGGGCGCCCGTGCACATCATGGTGGGCTCGGCGGGCGCGTCGCTCGACCAGACCACGTACGGCAACGTGAGCTGGAGCGCCGCGCACCAGCAAGAGTACGGTTACGGCCGCGTCCACGTGCACAACACGAGCCACGCGCAGTTTGAGTTCCAGCGCAACCGTGACGGCGCCATCGCCGACCGCGCGTGGATCATCTCGAGCCACGACTGGTGAGGCCATGGTTCCATCCTGCATTATGTATTATGTCGCGCGACTTTTTTCATGGAACAAAATGTGCAGATGTAACCCATGTGGGTACACTGCTGACTTCAACGTCAACGATTTTGTTGGCGTGAGCGGGAGAACGGTTACTGTTTACTACAGCACACCCAGGGGTAAAACAGGTGAGGCCAGCGCAGTTGCCGCGCTTGAGCACAGGTTTCGAAAGGTGCAGTATTATGTATGCCGTACAGTACAGTCGTCTCTGGGTGACTGTACCGACGCCACGTACTGTGTGACCGCAGGTGCGGGCGGCAGATGGGACTGCGCTCAACTGCGCGAGCCGCCCAGACCCAGACGAACGTGACGAAGATCGTTCCATGACCTGACGTGACTGGACACGGCA
>JAADXJ010001209.1:0-10193 GCA_023337735.1 Pythium biforme
AGAAGCGCGGTGATAAGCAGCACGCGGTCCACATGGCGCAGCAGCGCGGCGCGCGCGTGCTGCAGGCGCTTGAACACGCGCTGGAAGTGGCGCCGCACGACTGCCGTGAGGAGATCTGCGGCGTGCTCGAGTTCCTGTGCGTGCAGCGTCGACCGACCGCGAGACGATGTTGATCCACTTTGTAGGAGATCAGAACTCAGCTCTGGATTTTTAGATCCCTTGACGAGACAGGATCTAAACAGTGACGCGGCGTGTGTCATTTGGGTCATGCGTCTGGCGTCCGAAGCTTCCCCAAACCAGTGGTCCATCCCGGGATGAGAGGAAGAGACTAACGAAGTGAAGTGAAAGATTGGGAGGAGAGAGGATCACCCCTTTGATGGGCCTGCCACAATGGAGCCCTCGTCGCTCTGGATTGGGAACAAAAGTTGTCTTGAGACTTCATCCGGTCCAGAGAAAAGCATTTGTGTGGACGAAAAGCTCACGCGTTTCTCCCACAAACTGACGGTTGGATACCGGTTTGAACTTGGGATAGACTCTGGAATCCAGAGTCTGGATCCGGCGTCCAAAGATGGCGCTGGGGCTCCAGAAATGCACTGTCGATTCGCCGCCGGATCCAGCGAA
Organism: Pythium biforme; assembly: GCA_023337735.1. NCBI lineage: Eukaryota > Oomycota > Peronosporomycetes > Pythiales > Pythiaceae > Pythium > Pythium biforme. The sequence continues at coordinate 622 of JAADXJ010001209.1, forward strand.
GGCAGTTGCTTTTGCGTACGGTATACAGTATCCCAAGATACCGTACCGGTAGAAGATGGCGTCGGCGGACGGTTCCATTCTGCGTCATCCAAACCCCAATTGCTGGACGAGTGCTAGCGCCCTTTCCCTCCAGACGCCGCGGATCTTTGGCCCAACGCCGACGCGCCGACGTCATGCTTGAAATTATCCAATGACAACGCTGGACGACAGTTCGATCCTGTCACTATTCTTCGTTTATCCCCCTCGGTTTTCTTTCTCCAGAACAGAATGCAGGTTGTCGACGGAGATTAGAAGCCAGTCACAGGGATGAGACGGTCGGCGCCAAGAGGGACACACCATAGCAGATGAAGCATGCGTGGCGCCGCAGGACAGGAACAGGAGAAACACTGGGGAGGCAGCATGTCGAGATCCACCACGCGCCAGCATTTATGGCGCTCGGTTGTCCGGACTTGCTTTTCGTCCACGGATCGATGCGACAAGTCCGGCGAGATGATTACGCATCGCCCGGCGCCACGATCCTGAGCGACACCGGAGAATCCTGTGATGATGCACGTGCTTTCTGATACAAGCAAGCGCTCGTCCCAAACCGTACTCTAGAATACCGTATTTCGGACGCAGTTGGAAACGTTCCATGTTGCTCGATGGTTGTGCGTGGTTGTGCACACTCAGGAGATCCTCATGGGACAAAAAGAGAACGGAGTGAACCAGAATGTCAAAGCAAACTGTTCCAGGGATTTTTTGTCACCCATTCTCGTGGCCGATCCCAAAATTTCTGATTTTCCAAGTTGAGCAATCTTCCAGTTCCGAGAGAGAGATAGACAACCAAAGAGACACCTGTGCTTTCCAGTTCTTTCGGTTGTTGGGCGGGTTTCTCACCACCTCCTTCTGGCTTTGGCCCAGAACAAAACAGGAAACAATCGAAGTTCTTTTTTTCACTGAACCCGTCCCACTCCTCATCACAAAACATCCAATCAGGAATATGTGAGTCCCATCATCTTCGAGTTTTCAACCAATCATAGTCCATATTGTATGGAATTGCTGGCACCCCTAGTCGCTTTTGGAGACCTGACTCTTTCAATCTTGCTTGCAGAGCCGCGGTCTGCGTTGGGGGTGGGGAACCGCTCAACAAACAGCTGAGGAGTACGAGGAGGAAAGGAGGAGGAGGGTCTGAGCGAGGGGCCACGCAGTGTGGTGGTGGGTCTTGGGGCAGGACCGCTGGGGTCGGTGTCGTTGAGGTCCGCAATGATGAGTTTCCTTCCCCCATTTTGAATCAACGGGAAGAGCAGCAGCTGGTACAGTACAAACCCAGCACCAGCACCACCCCCGCCTTCGCCGTCGCTCCCTCCCGCATTCCCACCGGCCGCCGTCTCCGCGACTGGATCATCAGGCCCACCCGCCTTCTCGGCACTCATCGAGCCACCCGTTCGACCGAGTCAAGCGCGGTGGAGAACAGCGTTTTGTTCTTTCGATCAATAACGCGCCGTCAGTCTCCGCGCGTTCGCCTGAGAGGAGAACAGACAACGACAAAAAAAGGAAAACCGCAGCGCGCCAGCAACTGACCCGCGCCGCGTCGTTTTCTTTTTCTTTTTGCTCGGCTGACTCGTCCCCTCCCCTCCCCCTTCGGTCTCCCCTCCCCTCGCCCCGACCTCGGCTCTGGGTTCCTCCCGTGTCCGGAGTCAATCCAGCCCCGCATCCACCATAGGTCGCCGATCATCGTGGCTCGACGAGGCCTCCTCGTCGTTCAAGCGCAAGATGATGCCCAACATGCACCCGCCGCAGATCGTCTCGTCGCTCACGCGCCGCTCGTCCATGCGCAGCAGCAACTCGATGAAGCGCGAGTCGTCCATGGAGGAGAAATGCGCGATCGTGGACCAGCTCATCCAGCACATCCAGCGCCAACTGCGCGACGAGCTGGGCTTCCGCGAGCTCGTCGTGTCGACCAAAGAAGAGGCCGATGACTCGACGACCATGACGGGCATGCGCGCGAGCGTCATGCTCGGCTCGTCCCTTCACGACGCGAGCTTCCTGTTCACGCGCCGGAACCCAAGCGCCCATGGATCCCTTTCGTCCGCGACGACGCACAACAGCCCCGCGATGGACCACGCCCACGACCCCTTGCTGTCCAGCTCGCTCTCTGGATCGTCGTCTGCGGCCGGCGTCGGCTCGCTGGACGATCTCCACAAGATGCGCCGTGCGCTCGGCGAGCTCGGCGCCGCGCGGAACGTGTCGGAATCCAGCACGTCGTCCAGCCACTCGTGCAACGACTGCTCGCGCGGCACCGTGTTCGTCTCGCCCCACTACGAGACCAAGGCGCGGCTGCTCGTGATCGTGCCGTACCGCGAGGCCGGGATCTGGTCGCGCAGCATTTGCATGCAGCAAAAGGGCTCGAATGAAACCAGCGGCTCGATGCTCGCGTACCTCAAGAAGGCGCTCCACGAGAACTACGGCGTGATCATTATGAACCCCGCGGCGCAGTTCTGCCACCCGAAGAACCACGTCGAACAGGTCTGGGACCAGCTCGTCGTGCCGCTCCAGAGCGATGTCTACATCGTCGCGTACTCGCGTGGCGCGCAGCTCGTCAAGCACTTGCTCAACTACGACAATGGGCAAGGCGTGATGCAGGACCGGCTCAAGGCGCTCGCACTGGTCGAGCCGAGCCACTACGTGAACGACAGCGATTCCTACTTTGCGCGGCGCATGCTCGCGCGCCGCGCGGCCGCGTGGATCCTCTCGAATGACATTGATGTCGGCCTCAAGATCCCCAAGGTCGAGGCGCGCCACGGCTGCGTGTGCGTCTCGGCCGGCGCCGTGCCCATGAACGTTGTCGGCAGCAGCGGCGCCTGGGCGCTCGAGATGGTCATGAGCTCAGTGTTTGGCTCGCTCGCGGCGCGCTCGGGCGAGGCCGCGGGCGTCACGGTCAACGACAACAAGATCCACGCCTGTGGCATCTGCCACCGCAAATTGGGCGTGCTCAACCGCCGCATCCAGTGCTCCTGGTGCCAGGTCAAGTACTGCTCGCGCTGCTGCGAGGACAAGTTTGTGCCGACGTTTGGCAGCTGGCGCGTGTGCTCGCTGTGCCAGGCACTGCCCTGTCTGATCGACCCGCGGCGCAAGCACAAGAGCGCCAAGAAGCACAAGAGCCCGACCGGCGGGGACCTGATTGATCGCGCGTCCGTGTTTATCCAGCCGAGCGACGACGAGCTCATTTCGCTCTCGGACTTTGAGATCATCAAGCTCATTGGCCGCGGCGCCTGCGGTCGCGTCAAGCTCGTGCGCAAGAAACACGGCTCGGACGAGGGGTTCTTTTACGCCATGAAGGCCATCAAGAAGAAGCTCGTGATCCAGCGCGGGCTCGTGGAGGCCACGAACGCCGAGCGCCGCATCTTGCACCTCATCAAGCACCCGTACGTGGCCACGCTCGCGTACGCGTTCCAGAACGAGGCCAAGCTCTACTTGCTCTCGCCGTACTACCCCGGCGGCAACCTGCTCGACCAAATGCGGCTCGCGCGGCGGTTCCCCGAGGACCGCACGCGCCTGTACGCGGCCGAGGTCGCGCTCGCGATCCACCACTTGCATGAGAAGAACGTGATCTACCGCGACCTCAAGCTCGAGAACGTGTTGGTCGGCTCGGACGGCCACATCGCGCTCACGGACTTTGGCATGTCGAAGGAGAACATGGGCAACAATGGCCGCACGTCGACGTTTGTGGGCACGTACCAGATGATGGCGCCCGAAGTGTTCACGGGCAAGTCGTACTCGCGGCTCGTGGACTGGTGGGCGCTTGGCGTCATGGTGTACGAGATGATCGACGGCCGCACGCCGTTCAATGCCAAGACCAACAAGCTCATCAAGGAGCGGATCACGACCGTCGACCTCAAGTTTTCGCCACGCTTCACGGACGACGCCAAGGACTTTGTCGCACGCTTGCTCACGAAGATCGAGGACGACCGCCTCGGCTCGGGCGTGCGAGGCTTTGAGGACATCAAGCGCCACCCGTGGTTTAAGGGCATTGACTGGGACGCCGTCGCGCGCAAGGAAGTCAAGTTTGAAGGCCAGGTCGAGCTCATGAAGTCGCACGCGAAGGAGTACTCGGTGTCGGACATTTTCGAGACGTACATGAACACGCTCGAAGTGCCCGTGGACACGCCGGCGTCGGTCAAGAGCAGCTCAGGTGACCTCTTTAATGACTTCGAGTACAACCACTTGGACGCCATGGACGTGTCGATCGAGCCGGACGTCGAGAGCCCCGCGGCCGAGGACGGTGAGCTCGGCATGTTTGAGCTCGAGGAGGAGCTCGCGGCCGACACGGACAGCGAAGCCGGCGACTGCATCGCGGACCCTGCACTCGCAGAGGCCGCCACAGCTGCGGCCGCGACGGGTGAGGAAGTGGTCGACCGCCTGCTGACGAGCCACGAGTCCAACTTTGACATTAGTCTGCTGCGGCCGCACGAGGCCACGGACTTTGAGTACTCGGCCGTGTCGTCGCTCAGTTCATCAAACGTCTCGAAGCAGGATCCGGACGAAAATGAAAGCGGCGACGATGACGACGACGGCGAAGTCGTCAACGTTGAGGACGTGGACGATCTCGTGCTGGACAAGGTCAAGCCCGCGGCTTCCACGGCCGTGCATCACGCGGTCGAGTCGCCCACCGAGAGCTCGCTGCGGCTGAGTTCGGCGACGGCGACGGCCGCCGAGAAGGTCAAGGTCGAGGAAGAGAGCGCGTCGCAGCTCGTGACGGCCGGCGGCCACCCCTGAAGGGCCAGCTTGCCTTCCAACGCGAATGAGTGTTGTCAGAATGTGTGAATATGATACGGCGAGCGCAGCGCATTGGATGTAAAACAGAGCGGTTTTTTAGACGGGATGAAGCAGAAGAAGAAGAAGACGAAGCTGCTGAAGAGGAACGCGAAAAGCCAACGAAGAGGGAGCAAAGACCTTGGCCCGCGTATGAGCGATGAGTTTGTAAGTCTTTCGTTTCTCGCGGTCGTTCGTGAGGACGATATGGCTGAATAGTACATCCAAAACTGTATTTACAAAGGCTGCCCTCTGGACGAGACAAAGCCGCACACTTTCTGAATCTCTGCGACGCAGGCCTGTGCTTGCTGCGCGCGCGCGGTGTCCCCGAGCCGCATGGCCGCGACAGCGATCTGCTGGTGGAGCGTCTCGGTCGTCGGGTACCATTGGGGGAGCCCTTGGCTCGCCCACAGCTCCAACAGCATCTCGGCCAGATCGAGCACCTGGGCCCAGTGCTTGGTCTGTGTCGCACTACGCAGCGCCAGCATCTTGAATGAGAACGCCACGTCCGGACGCGAGCAAAGCAGCGCCGCGTGGCGCGTCTCCAGCAGCTGGAGCGTGCCGCCGACCGCGAGCGGGTCGTTCTCGCCGCTCAGCTCGATCAGTTGACGCAGCAGCTCCTGCTCCTCGCGGCTCGCCCCACTGGTCTCAAAGGTGCCACCACTGGCGTCGGCTACGCAGCGCCGACACACACAAACAAAGCCAAAGCCGTCGCACAGCGTCTCTTGGCGTCTTGCACGGCCGACCGTGAGGTCGCTCAGGTACGAATACTCGATGAGCTGCATGGGTTGGATGTCCACGACGGCGTGGAGCTTTAGCGAACGCGTTTGGGGGTCAAAGCTGGGCACGACGTTGGGGGCACACGAGTGGTTGAGCGTCATCGCGGCCTCTGGGAACAGGCCCAGGCCACACACGCCCGACGTGCCGTTGAGCACGAGCGGATGGGCATTGGTCTGGATACGGAGAAGCGTCTCGCGGATGTGCGGACGCTTGACAGCCCGCAGCGCCGACGTCGTGGTCGCGATCTTCTTGAGGCTGCGCCGCAGCCACTGCACGGCCTGGTCCAGCGTGGTTGTGTCTGTCGTTACCGTGGGGATGTATAGCTTGGCCAGCGCGTGTGGGTTCCCGACAAACACTTCCATCGCGAGCACAGCGAGCGCGAGCCGGAGCGCCTCCTTGTCCAACGTCAACTGCTGGCTCGTGTGGAGCTGGTGGAGCGTCTCGCACTGCGGGTCGTGGAGCACGGCGTCGGCCTCGAGGCACTTGTGCGAGCAGTAGAGCGCGAACGCGCAGGCGCCGCAGCGGAACGCCTTCTTCGTGAGCTGTGTGAAGCACCAGTGGCAGTACTTGAGCGCCGCACGGTCCGAGACGACCACGGCAAACGCCGTGGCCTGCATCGCGCACGTGCCCACGCCGATAAGCGTGTGGGCCGCGACGAAGCGCCCGAGCCGTGGGGACTCGTACAGTCTCAGCTGCGCGTCATTCTCGTCTTCAAACGGCGGCTCGTGGGCGCCGCGGGCCAGTAGTACGGCGGCGTCGTGTCCAGCGTGGCGCACGAGCGTGACAGCAGACGCGTCGAGCCACTTGGAGTGTGTGGGCGACCTGTCTGATGGCCCGCGCCACTCGAGCAGCACGAGTCCAGCGGCGGCGCGGCGATCAGCGATGCGCACGTGTAGTAGAGAGGAGGAGGAGGAGGAGAGAGGCGAGGCTGCGCTGCACCAGACCAGCGCCTCCTCCGCTGGCGGTGGTGACGCCATTGTGGTTGGGGCCATGCGGATGCAAGTCTTGGGCGGTGAGGAGGTTACGTGTGACTGGGGTACGTTTACTGGTTAGGAGGCACGGAAGCTAGCCGATGCTAATTCCACGGTTGACGGACAGAGAAAAGGCAACAATAATGTAGCCATCGACAAAACGTCTCCGCCAGAAGCGACCGATCTCGTTCATTCTACGGTACATTGATGAAAGCCACAAACCAAGCGAGTGATCCATGTTCCCTTCTGTCCACGACCCTCAGCGGGCTGCGCGGTGGGCCTTGTGCATTGTCCGGAAGGCGTGGTGGACTTCCATGGCCGTGGGCCGCTCACTCGCGTCATGCGCCACGCACTGCGCCACCATCTCACGCACACCGTCGGGACAGCACGACGACGGCGTCGGACGCAGTTTGCCCGTGCTCACGAGGATCGCGATGCGCGCGTCTTGGCTCAGGATGGCCCCTCGCGCGTGTTGATGGCCCCTTGAGTCTGTCTCGTCCGTTGCCACCACGAGCTCGTGCTCGTACGGATGGCGACAGCGATCCAGCTCCACCAGAAGCTCGCCCAGCGAGTAGATGTCGGCCTTCTCGCTGTATCGATCCCCTCGTAGTACTTCCGGCGCGATCCACGCGATCGTGCCGACCTCGCGGGTCATCGTCTCGTCATCCGATAGCTCGCGGCCGACGCTGAAGCCGCTCACCTTGGCGTTGCCCGTGGTGTCCAGGAGCACGTTCTTGGCGTTCAGATCGCGATGGATGATCGGGCTACGGAACGAGTGCAAGAACACAGTGGCTTCAGCGACGTCCAGGGCAATGGACGTCTTGCTTCGGATCTTGGAGACTGTCCACGACTCGCACCACTCGCGGCCCGACTGCTCGTCGTCGCGTTGCCTGTCGAGCAACCTGCGTAGATCCCCGCCGCCCATGTACTCCATCACGACTGACAGATCGCGCAGACTCGTCCAGCTGGCACCCATGCAGTGTGCGACCTTTGGGTGGTCCAAGCGTAGGCACAGGCGGATTTCATCCATGAAGCGTTTGACGGTTCGCTGGTCTCGCCACTTGTCTGGCAGCATTTGCTTGATGACCACGTTTTGGTCTTTGTAAACGCCTGCGAAGGTGATACCAAAGCTGCCTTGTGCGATCATTTCGCCGATTTTCACGGCACTGCCTTCGATGCGAAAGAGACTGAGCGCCTTGTCGTTGCGAATGTCGTTCTCGAGGTACTCGCGCATACTGATACCGTCGTCTTGGTCGGTCGAGAGATGCGTGGATGACTGTGGGCTCTCGGCACTGGTATATGCTTCGTCCGTCGCGGTAGCTTTCTTCCTTGCGGAGGTGGAAAGGGTACGATACGTGGCGGCGCCGACGAACAGTATGAAGGCAGTCGCAACAATCACCAAAACAATGATCACGAGCAGGTTCAACGAGGACGTGGAGGCGTTTGCGGTGGGTGAGGTTGCACCGGACTTGCTTCCGGTATCAGGTTTGGTTGTCTGCCCGTCAGCATCTGGGCTAGTGGATGACTGAACCACAGTTCCTCGTGACGACGATTCCGTTGGCGAGCCCAACGTTTCTTCTCCATCTCCAGGAAGAGATCCGCCACTTCCATTTCGCACCGACGAAACACTGTTCGCGCTCGACCCAGTGATCAACAAGTCGGTGGAATTCAATGGTGTCCCACTTGTGCGAGCCGAAGGCACAGAAGTCGCCGATGGCCCCGACGTCGGCGTCAGTGTTGATGAAGACGGAGACGTCCCAGTGGACAGCGACCCACCACCGTACAGCTGATTGAACCGTTCGTCTGTACACCACCACGCCCAACCATTAACGTGACGACAGTGGGCACAGCAAGAGTCCATGGTGACGTACCGCTGATCACACACGCTTTCCCTGCGTTCAAAGATACGAATTTCGCGGCTGAATCTGAGCATTACGTTTGCGTCAGCGTCAGGCTCAATTGGCTGTTGCTCTGGATCCAGAGAAGCACTGGAACCTCGGAGTCGCGGATCTCGAACGTCACCAACGGGCCTGAGCCCAGGTTTCTGTGTATGCGCGACACGCGAATTGTGAGGAACAGATTTCCGTACGATAGTTTGGTGTGCTGGGACTGTACATACAGCCCACTGAGAGGGCTCGGCAGACGCACGCCGCGCATGGAGGTGACCGGACAGTCACCACATTCGCTATGCAAGACATAGGCCACAAAGCAGTCAGTTCAAAACCCGAGCTTGGTGCGAGAAGCCGATCACGAACATGATGCTCAGAGTGTCGGGCAGCGTGATTCGTTCCAAAGTCGTGACCGGACTTCCCGTCAAGTACCTGCTCCCATTCACACACACATTGATCAGAGCTTGGACGGGCATTCAGAGTAACCGTGGACATAGCGACGCGTACAAGCTCACAAGTCGCGGAGGCAGCTCGAAGTCGACTGTGGTGAGTTTGTCTCGCGCTAGAGTTCTACATACGTGACAGTCGTCAGTGTGGCAATCATCTGATTCGTCGGCAATACGACAGCAACGCCAAAGTACAGTGCTTCCAGCGAGGATGGTAGCTTGAGGCCCTTGAGCGATTTCACATCGGTCGAAATAAACAGCCTGTAGGTGTTTCAAAACAAGTTCCCATGAGACCGGCGGACGATCCCACAACTAGTGAAGACGCGCCATCGTACAACGCCGTCAATCCTTCTGGAAGCACGAGGCTCGCGACGTTCGCTACGGATCCGCCGGCAAACTGGCTGGTAGATGTGACACCCATTAACAAACTTTCAACGACAAGCGCATTAGGTGGAACCAGGGCGGTCCTACAGGTACCGTAGGGAGGACGGGAACTTCAAATCTCCTGTGGAGACCGAATCGGCGTTCAACAAGAACCTAGCAACCCACAACAACAGCAACATGAGCGCGGATCACCGCCAAAGAGGAAACTTTGACGCACAAACGCTCGAGCTTGGTCGACGACGTGAAATCTCCTCCGCTGGCTAGCCCGCCGCTGATGTATCTGAGCGCCACCAAGCGAGAGATTGAATACC
>JAADXJ010001210.1:0-10191 GCA_023337735.1 Pythium biforme
CACCGTTGCCACCGTTGCCACCGTTGTTGCCGCTGCCGGTGCCTTTGTCAGGGTTCTTGCCGTTGCCGCTACCGTTGCCGCTACCGTTGCCCTTGTCGGGATTCTTCGGGCTCGAAGGCGTCGTGCTCGGAGGCGTCGAGGTCACACCACCTCTGCCACCTCGGCCACCGGCGCTCCCACTACCGCTGCCTTGACTGCCGCGGCCGCCGTTTCCACTGTAGATAGGGTTAGCAGGTGTCGCACTCGGTTTCTGGCTTGGTCCTTGTGGGCTCTGGTTACCATTGCCACCTTTGCTTCCGGTGTCTGGGGCCTTGGGAGCCGGACCATACGCTGGGGTCGGCTGGTACGCTCCGTTACCGCCGTTCTTACTCGGTGCCGGCGTCCTGGTGCTGTCACAGGGCTTCGGAGTGGACTTGCCGACAGGCTTCTGGGTTGAAGCTGGCTTTTCATACGCACTGCGCTGTTCCACTCCATGTTTGTCATGCTTGTTTTCGGTCTTTTTGTCGTGTTTGGTTTCGGTCTTTTTGTCGTGTGTCTTGCCTTGCTTGTCGTAGTTGTCAACTTTCACGGGAGCAGCGGCATGGTACGCAGCACCTCCTGCATTCAGCACGCTTTTCGGGCATGGAGTAGTCGTCACCTGAACGCCGTTGCGCGGACTCGACGTCGAGAACTTGTCCGTTACGTGGCGCGGGGAGTTGACACCGCGGAGAGCGTTGGCATGCTTCTTGCGACCGCCGTAGTTCGACGGCGAGCCGACTTCGACAGTGCCTTGCACATCGGCTCCAAGAACAGCGTGCAGCGCGCGATGCCCAGGGCCTCGCTGGCCGAAGTTCTGGTTGGCACCTTCGTTGACGCGCGGGGCAGGCGGGGCACCGAGCGCAGCGGTCGCGACCGTCGAGATCGCGATGATGGCTTTAAAAATGCTCTTGGCGTAGATCATGGTGTCTTGGTCTTGAAAAGGGTTGCACGAAGGCTGGGTGAAGGCGCGGGGCGCTTCGGGTCGAGTTGCTCGAGAGGAGTTGCACGGGTTGCTCAAATTCCAGAGTGATCCGGAGATGGCGAGTTGAGCGGGATGCTTTCCTGCAGATCCCTTGAAGGACGAGGGGCATCTGCCGAATCAGATGCCGAGGAAGAGATGCATGAGGCTGGCGAAGCCAAACTTGGTAGCAAGATACGGCTACGCCTTCAACCGTTCCAGTAGCTCTTATGATAGCACAACCTCGACATCACCGACCCAACGCCTTTGATTCGATGTTCTGAAGCGAAGCAAAAAATAGCAGGTCAGTCCATGCACCCGCACAAGATACCTTCGAACGTGATGCACCCTGTGGAGACTGCCGCACTCAGACGCCGATGAGTGAGTTGCAGTTGTATTCCGCGCCAGCTATCCTGGGATCCGTAACGGCCAGACTAGGATTCCCCTTCAAAATGATCTCATCTGACGTCGACCAGGATCGTCACCGCACAGACTGAGGTTAGGAGGATCTAAATGCGTTCTTTTCCCGTCGCCGGGCAGATCTTTCTGGTGCTTCAACACTGCGTAATCGCGCGAAGCTATGCCTACGAGAAAAAGCGGACGCGTTGATAAATAATGCGTGATCAAATTTTGCTGGCTCGACGAGCTGGTGAAGTGCTTTACCTCGCGTAGTGTTCGGCGCTCAAATATTCATGGCGCGTTAATGATGAGGCATCGATGAAGCCCGCCGAGCCGACATCTGACCTGCATGCTCAAAGAAGTAGTCTCGGTTGGCCCGAAGATTGTCGACGTAGTTCTTGGCCTCGGGCAGAATCCCAGCGATCGCATTCCACAGTGGAGCGACCAAATAGTCAATAAAGTTGACCTGCAGCCTGCACTTCACGACCTCATCGTCCAAGTTGATGATATGCGGAGGAACCGCAATACCCGCCGCTTCCGATCGCTTCGCTTGCATCGTGAACTCCTCGCAGACTAGATCCACCCACTTGCGTGTTAAAGCGAGGGGCCTTGCAACATTGCCGAGGTCTGATCCGTGTATGATCATGTTGAGCATGAGTTGGCGGCCATCGGTCACGTTCTCGAAGTCGTCGACAGTGGTCACAGACGCCAACTCGCCTATCAGCTTCGAATGGTGTTTCATATCCGTCGCCAGAATGCACCGGATCACGCCTGTGCGTACCGATGCTCGCATGCTTGAACTCAGGTCGCGGAAGATGTCACATCCTGAAGCTGCACAAACGCATGGTGTTAATACCGGTATGCACAAAGGGTCGGGAAACGTGTGAGCAATACGTACTCCGGAGAACGGCGAATGTTGTGGCTGCGTGGTGGTTTTCGAGCACTGACACATCGTTGTAGCATAGAGCCAACGTTGATCCAGACTCGATCTCAAACTGATTGTCATTCCCTGGGTGGTCCGCGTCGTGGCCAAGCCCGGCAACTATGATGCTGAGGGCTTCATACTCCTTGATTACATTCAGAATTGACGTTCCTCGAATCAGGCGATACGATGAGTGCGCGACGTCAAACCCGTGATAGAAGTTGTGGTACGGGATGTCCCTATACCGCGATGTGATCGAGTTGATGAAGTTGCGAAGAACTTGGATGTCAATACGGAATGTCGTGACAAGTAGTAGGCCTTCGAAGAGCAAGAAGGAGTAGTGCTTCAGTTCCTCCACCGTCTTCGACAAGGCATCAAAGTCGTCACGAAGCATTTCGTCTCCCATTGGAGCATATTTCATGGTCATTCGTCGCCACCGATTGACGAGCGAGCTTGCACGAGTGGCCCGCACGAGCGACTTCCTGCTTCGAATTCGAGCGTTTACCGCATCAACAGCAGCATCCAAGTCTATGTCAGACTGGGGACTGGGTGACCGTTCTCGGTCGTCATCCTCTGCACTGCCTGGAGCTTTGGAAGACGCCACCCGTTCTTGGATTGCCACGTCGCGTTTACGCTTCCAGTAACATTTCGCCAGGAACTTGCCCAGTGCCCAGCAAGCATAGGCAAACGTGCTCCACTTGTTGCGCGGCACTCGCTTGGATTCATCGAAACCCGAGATATCAAGCAGTGAATGCACACTCGCGACATCATGCTTCGCACTTGACTCTTCTTCATCGTGAATATCCAACACCACGCGATTCGCCCAATAGTCTGCTTGTACTTTCGCGAACATGATGAGCGAGGAGTTTATGCGAAGGGCGTGAGACACCAGGTGGCTGTACACATCAAGCACTTTCTCGTCGAACTTCTTGATCAGTGGATGCGCCCCAGTATCCATAAACCGTACGAGATTCACTGCTTGGATCACTCCTAGTGTTTGGCCGTTTTTGTCCAGGATCGGAAACGTGAGAAGTGACTCCGTCTTAAAACCGAACTTGACGTCGAAGGAACGATCAAAACGCGGGTCTTCGTAGGGATTTCGAACGATCAACGCTTGCTGGGTATGCGCGACTGTGCCTGCGATACCTTTGCCGTAGGGGATGCGAATACCATTCACGCTCCCCAGGGTGCTCAAGGACCAGAGCTCAGACTTGATTGGGTCGGCGACATATAGAGTGACCCGTTTCGTGTTGAAGATGTCTTGGCCGATCTCGCAAATCATATTCACAAGCGCTGACGGATCGTTGACGTTCTCGACTTGGAAATGTGAGTTGAAAAGGTTGATCAGCTTTTTCTTTTGCGACGTCGATGTGATCATGTCTTCGTTCTTTTTCTTCAGGACGACCGCGAGCGCAAGCGATGCCAGGAAAGGCTTGAGTGATACCACGTCATAAGTGTGTTGTTCATGCTTGGAAACGAAGAGCAAACCAGCGTACGACGCCGCCATGGTGCGCGGCAAAGGCAAGAACACGACAGTCTTGGGGTCAAGAGAGCTCAGAAGCAATGGAACTTCAGGGTGTGCAGTCAAATCCAGGGGATCAACTCTCTCCACGCTTTCCACGAGTCGGCGAAAAAATGTCGCTGGCCCATCGGGGTCAGCATTCTCCACAGTCTCGCCAATCTTGCGCAATGCGATCACCACATCAGATGGAAGGTCAATAATCGTTGCATCCTTGCCTTCATCGCTCGACAACTGGCCGTGCGCAAGAACTCGACATTTCTTCTTGATTGGGTGAAAGTCGAGTAGACAAACGGCTTCGGACTGGGACTGCACGAGCAATTTCTCCACAAGTTGAGTGAGGTTTGGTGACACAAGCCAACGTCGCTCTTCGCGGTTTGCAGCCACAACCTCTTCGTCCTCATCGCTATCATCTGCTGGATTATCGTCAACCTTGCGCGATGGTGGCTTGATGGGGAGTGACGAGGATGAAGGCACAGCCGTTAGCTGATGCTCCGTCATCACTGACAAGGGAAGAACGGTTTTCTGGAGGAATTCGTCCAGCAGATTGTACGCATCATTCGTCTTGCCGAAGAGCTGTCTCAGGTCATACTGGTACACGATGTTCTCGAGTGTCGTCATCGCAGCAGCAAAAATTGATGTCGGAAAGACCATGGACCGCAAGCTGCGCGCTTCAACAACGAAAATCGGCTTTCCTTGTTCATCAACAATGACGCTCGCCAGCGAACTGCATGTGCGGACATCTGCGCGTGAATCCACGTCGAAGTCCCGGTCGTAAGAGGAGATTCCCTGCAGATCCTCGACGTACATCGACGCATTCTGTCGTGGTGATCCCATGGGCTCATCGCTAGTCACCACCATCTCCATCGCGAACTTGTCAAGTGGCACTTCGAATCCTGCGACGCCTGGCTTGGTGCACGCTGTGACGTTGAGCACTCGCTGCTGGCTATCAAGCGAATAGAGCACAGCCCATTCCGCGCCAAGAGCGTCCGCCGCAGAGAGAAGCAGTGCGTCGATTGTCTTCAAGAGTGTCTCTTCTGATCGCACAACGTCCCGCAGTCGCAGGTTCGCGAGTTGACGATAGAACCCGAGCTCCTTTTGTACGTCGTGGTTCAGGCGAGTTTCCTTCGCTCGAAGCATCTCAGAATTTGATCCATCCTTTTCCACTGTTGTGCCTTCACCATCAGCGCTGTCTTGGGCCCCATCGGTGGTACCTGCCGTGACCGACTCGGCGAGAGGACCCGATGTCAAGGATCGACGCGAGTCGCTGGGGAGGAGTCGCTCACTCGAGGCGTTGGGGGCCAGTCCCTTGAGTGGCTTGAGCGGTTCCAAGTGGATGCGGTAGTCGTTCGCCGGCGGCTTCTTGCCGAGCTTGCCCTTTTGCGGAGGCACAGGCGTGAACTTGCGCGCGTCGTCGCCGTCGCCAACACTGGCTCCAAGGCAGGGCTTCGCCATGATCGACGGAAAGTACACCGACGTGTCGCACCCGATCCGGCTCAACCGCGTCATGGCCGCTCGTTGCTGGTCAACTCGCACTCGAGCTCTCCGACAATCGATGACCCGACGTGTGCGCACACAGCCACCCGTGCGAGTCTCGTCGCCCGACTTCCTGCCTCCTCTCCCTCACGATGGCTGTGCTTTCGATGTCGTGCGACGGTGAGGGGCCGCCTTGCCTCTATCTTCACCGTCTCCATGGTCCGCGCCGAACGCACGCCGCCTCAGATGCCGTGAGTCCATTTTTGTGAAGATACGTCTTATCAGCGCGTTCCCCGACTCGCTCGTTCACGGCCGGCTATGTCGGGCGCAGAGGCCGGCGACCGCTTGAAGGCGGGGCGCGCACCCGTGCATGACCCGGAAATAGGTTTCCGATTTCCTTCCCTTTTCGGGCTTCCGCGGGCGATGGATACGCTGACCTGATGACGACGGGGGGGTCGATAGAACCCCGAAGGCGTAGCATGTACGTAGACTCACTGATCCGTGTGGCATCGCCGTGCGGGCCCGATGCAAAGAGCGGCCATCACCTTGTCGGTTGCTTTTCTTCTTCGTTTCCCGTTTGACTGGGAAAGAAACGAGAGGCAAGTTTCCCGCCCTCGTCTAAAACCACGAGATGGTACTAAAGTAACAAATGATTCTAGACCAAATGTAGTGCAGAAACGTATTTACTGAATTAGTGTCATTGAACACTGTAGCCATCTCCCGATGAGACGGGAATCCCAGCGGTATTGTGTCGTGATCTACGTCTTACACACAACACTGTCTCGAGTGGCCCGTATATTCCGTTATGCGCACGACGGGCGCGTCGCTAAAGAGACACAGTGAGCGAATCGGACATGGCACCTTTCTTGCCGGGGGGTCCTAGTCCTACCTAGAGTTACGCGGTCGAGTTCTTGCACTTCACGAGCTTCTCAAAGGCCGCGCGACTCATCTCCGGGTGCTCCTTTGTGAACGCGCTCCACAGCGCAGCGCCAAGGGCAGGGTCCACGAGCATCGCGCGAAACGCGAGCTCACCGTGTCTGGACGCGGCGTCGTTGTGCACGTACTGCTGCTCGGCCGTCCACTCGTCTTGCCGCAGTGCCTGCTCCTGCGTGCTGATGCTCGGCGAACTCGTGCGCGAGATGTCACGCTTGGTGGGCGTCACAAACTTGTCTTCGAGCCGCTTGAGCAGCACGATAGCGCGCTGCAGTTGGCCGATCGAGTAGTCTCCCTCGTGGTCCAGTAGGGGCTGGATCGCCGACTCGTCGACCTCGACGTCATTGCCCAGCAGCTGCTGGAACCACTGGATCGCTGTGGCCTGCGTCTGCTGGAGCTGCTCGCTGCGGCGTGTGGAGCACGTATTGCCGGCGTGCTTCCGATGGTACAGCAGCACGTCGCCCAGGCTCATGATCGTGAGCTCGTGGCGGTACGCGCACCGTAACCACAGATCATAATCTTCACACGCGGGCTGGCTCGTCGAGTACAGCTCGTTCGAGGTCGCGACGATCGTGTTGAGCACGCGGCGATGCATCATCACGGTCGGGTGCGCGATAAAGCAGCCGAACAGCAGCTGCCAGCGCGTCGCGAGCGGGCTTGTTGGGTACACGGCCGTCTCGATGTGGCACGGATCGGTGGCGTCTTCGTGCTCGCGGCCAACAAGAATCGACGTACCGAGGATGTCGACGAACGGGTGCTCGAGCATGAAGTGGATCTGACGCTGGATCCGGTCCGGGAAGGACACGTCGTCGGCGTCCATGCGGGCCACGAACGTTCCTTGTGCAAGCGAAAAGCCTTTGTTTAGCGATGCTGAGATGCCCATGTTGGTCTCGTTGCGAATGTATTTCACGCGCGCGTCGCCGGCCATGCGCTGCGCGATGATCGTGGGTGAGTCGTCCGTGCTGGCGTCGTCGATCACGATGATCTCTATCTGCGGGTACGTTTGCTGGAGCACGCTTCGCAGTGCCTCGTCGACAAATGCCTGCGCGTTGTACACGGGCATGACGACCGAGACCAGCGGCGTGTGGTCGGCCGTCCAGTCCACGCTGCCACGCGCGCGCGGCTGGGAGTTCAGCGCCGATGAAAGCACGAGCGTGCCGATGTGTACGCTGGAAAAGCGATGGCGCCGGTAGTACGCCTCGTCGAGCGTCTCGCTGGATTCGTACAGGCCCAGCAGCTGCGTGAGGTCGCCGTTATTGGACGTGCTGGCACTCGGTGGATCTTTTTCGAGCAGCGACTTGGCGTCACGGCCGCTGGGCGACCGAGACGACGAGATGACGTGCTCGGCCGTGTAAAGTCGGTTATCAAACACGTCCTGGACCTGGTTGATCGCAAACACGTGCATCTTGGCGCTCGGTAAACACGCGCACTGGATCGCATGGGTCTTGTTCATCCACTGCTGCGTGACGATCTCGTGGCCGCGCAGCTCGAGGAAGTTCGGTCGGCTCAGGCCGTCGCGACCAAACTGGGCCTGGATCGCGTCGAGCACTTTGATGACCGTCTTGCGCGTGTATATGCTGCCGCTGAGATCCCACGGGTAGCTCCAGTCGAGGAAACCGCGCGCCGGGTTAAACGTCAGGTAGATACGGTCGCGCTCGTTGAGGCTCAGCGCCACGGCCGTGGCATTCGAGCCAGCCGGCAGCACGGTCGTCATGGGCGGCAGCGGCAGCATGGGCTGGTTGGTCAGGTGCGAGCGCCAGATACTGGGCGCGAGTTTCAGATGGAACGCAAAGTGCCACGGCGCGTCGCCGCTGCTGCTGATGTCTTCTGTATGCGCTGTGCCCGAGCGGAAAAACGTCTCGGCCTTGGCGATGTCGATGTCTTCATAGTAAAACGCGTCGTCGACGTTGAGCAGCACAAACTCACAGGCGCTATCGCCATCCGCTTCGGCGCCGTACCGGACGCTCTCTAAAAACCGCGCCGCAAAGTCGCTGCCGTCGTCGTCCTCATACAGAAACTGCACGTGCTCATAGAGCGCCGCGATGGCCTCGTAGTGGGCGCGAATCCCGGGCGTCGAGCATTTCGCGACGACCGCCAACCGCGCCCAGGACGGGTCGTCGCGGAGGCGCGCGCCGTGGAAGAGCAGGTGGAGGTGCGCCGTGCGCAGGTACTCGGAGAGTTGGAAAACGCGGTCCATGGAGAAGCACACGATCTGCACGCGCGCGGCCGCCATCGCTGCTGCTTGTAGTCGTCTTGCTCGTTCTCTCTCTCTCGCCCTGATTGACAGTGTGTCATTCTTTGTGCTGAAAGCGCACTTGGCGAAGAGCTCTTCGCTCAGAGACTTTGGATTGGTGGGAATATCATATTCTTTTCACGAATATAACCAATAAGAAGAGTCATAGATGGAGGGAAGGATATTGATTGGCTGATTTGTGTAGAGGTCCACTGGTTCCACACCATTCTTCACCATCCCCCTTCTTCCATCCCCCCTCCATTCCGAATGCGAGGGGCGAATCGCAATTATTGGGGGATGAGATGGCACTCGGAATGGATCGAAAGCGAGGGAGTCTCAGCTGCGCTTCCGTCTGACAGGTGACGCGCGCATGGACGAGCCCTCCTTGAACTTGTCCGTGCTGTGCGCGGCGCTGTGGTCGGATTGTCAATCAATCCTTGACGGACAGACAGACCAGCCAGACGAAGGTGGTGACAGGAATGGATCGTTGACGCACGTGATCCGCAAGGATGTCAGTCAATGGAGCTGGAGCGACAGTAATGACGACAAGGAGACAGGCCAGCACCACCTTGTAGTTGTCGTTCGTGCCCATGAGCGCTGCCTGTGTGTGGAGCACAAGCACGACGAGCTCCTAGAGCAAGAGCGTGCGATCCTGCACAAGTTGGTGACAGCATGCGCGACTCGAAGACAATCTGGATGAGCCACGTGTCGGTATACCCATAGTCTCGGTCGAAATTGCCGACTTATGCGTGAGCTTGTACCAGCGAGCCAGAGAGAGAGAGAAGACCGAACGCACTCGCGATTGCGGGGAAGTTGTCGCTGCTGACAGTGATTGCGTATCTCTGAATTGATCTGCTAGCAGTCAGATTGAGGCCGTAAAAAGCGCATGGGATTCTGATGTCGAGTGGGATCCAGGAGAGCAAGTCAGCGATGCGAGCTCGATGTATCCGGCTGCCCGTTCTTTCAGTGCACTCGAGGCGGATTATTGGTGTCTTCCTCGACGAGCGGGAAGTGGGTCAGGTAGTGATAGTCCTCGGCCGGCGTGCAGTTCACAAATTGCTGCAACGCTCTTATGCCAGAGTCGCTGACGCCCAGCGCCGTGGCATTCCCGGCGGTCAAACTGGAGCAGTACGGCGTGCTGCCGGCTAGGAAGAACGTCACGGTGTTGGCATGTACCCAATGGGGTAGTGTCGTGATCCGAGTGTCGACAATAGCCAGCCAGTCGATGGTTCCAGACGTCCACGACTTCAGTGGAAGGCTCGTGATCGGGTTGCCGTTCAGGTTGAGGAAAATGAGACGCTCATTCTCCCAAAACAGTGGCGGAATGTCGGTGAAGTTGTTGTAGGAGATCGACAGATACCCGGGCCGTAACTTGGTGAGAGCCGTCGGGAATTCGGGGAACGCAAACTTCTCGATGACCAAGAACATACCCGCGTGCCACAC
Organism: Pythium biforme; assembly: GCA_023337735.1. Lineage (NCBI taxonomy): Eukaryota > Oomycota > Peronosporomycetes > Pythiales > Pythiaceae > Pythium > Pythium biforme. The sequence continues at coordinate 9,902 of JAADXJ010001210.1, forward strand.
GTCCGTGATCTCATCAGGCAGAGACGTCACATTCCAATCGGAAAGCTCAATGTCGTAGAGCTTCTGCGGGAAGTCTGGACTATACAATCCGCGAGGGATCGCGTGGGCCTCGATTTTGGCCATAAAGACGAAGATCATCAGCGGATTGTGGGTCTGCGTGAGCGCGGCGTCGTCGTCCCAGCGGAGCAGCGTCGAGTTGTACACCTTGAGCGCCACTAGCCACGGGAGCTTGTGGATCTGCGGCGTGATCTCCACAGCGCTGCAGTGGCGGATGATCAAGTACGCGAGCC
>JAADXJ010001211.1:0-10191 GCA_023337735.1 Pythium biforme
CGACGAGCGTCCAGACCTTGTAGAGCTGCTTGTACGCCGAGAGGAGGTCGTCCACGGTTGCGTACGTCAGTGGAGGAGGAGGAGGAGACGAGGACTCTAGCGCGTCCATCGTGGCGTCGAGCGAAGCATTAGGAGGAGGCAACGGCGTCTCCATCACGGCGACGATCAGTCGAGAAGGAGGAAGACGATGCGGAGGAGGAGGAGGATGTTGGAATGCGCCTGGGAGAATTGGACGGTCGAATTGACATGCGCCACAAGAGTATACCCCTCGTTTGTTTGGGTTCGGTCTGATCTTGGGGGAGCTCCTCTCCTGATCCACTTTGGGTTCGCAATCCATTCATCTGATTGGCTATCCCTCAATTATTAATTCTGATAGGTTCATGTGGGCCACATCATCACACGTCGCAGAAACTATGGCTCCCCTCGCGCCAGGTTCCTGACACTCGCCAAGGATGCCCCGAGGCCGGGTGGATGAAGATCGTGGTGCCCGGCGAGGGCGTTTGCTCCGTGAAATGTGCGGATATTGTCGACGCATTCGAGGACACCTGGGATGTCGTCGCGACACCAACACTGGAGTCGCTGGACATTGGCTGTGGGAGCTGTGACGCACCCATGATCCTCGGGCTCGCGGAATGCTTTGGTGCATCATTGCGACAGCTGAGTATCCATGTTGCGTTCGATCCGAAGATCGACTACGACACGTGGGCGCGTATTCTCCGATCCTGTCCTCTTCTCGAGGCATTATCGCTCACAAATGTCGGGTTCCCGTCCCTCGACGTGATCCGCGAGGCACACGCGCGCTCCACGCTCCAACGCCTCTCCCTGACAAACACATCGAGTGAGCAGCCGAGTGTGGTTCGGTTTCTGCGGACACTAACGGATCCGACCCACACCGTCACATAAGCGCTGCGTCAGTTCCGGTACCTCAACACGGACATACCCGATCTCAAAAGCAGCAGCAATCGACCGAGCCCCACGGTTTTACGCGACATAGAGCCCATGCTCCAGACGAACAAGACGCTCGAGTTCCTCGAGATCGGGCTCGTGCCAAAGCTATACAAATCCCATGCACTGCGGCTCCGCGCGTTTCACAACGAGTTACTCACAGGTGGTCCAGCAGGTCCTGTGTATCGAGAGATCTCGCTCGTCGAGATCACGGAACAGGAAGAGTAGATCTCCGAAATGTCACTTTTGAGTGGTGTCACTAAATCGAATATGCCGAGAACGCGGTCAGAGTCTCACTCGACCGACAGTGCGCCACGCTCCAGATGACGCCGCCGGCACTGCTCGATCTCCCGGACGACGCTGCGCAGGCGCTTGTGGCATTCCTGGACGCCGGTGACCACGAGAGTGTGGCCGGTGACAGCGTCACAGCTTCACGGGACTCGTGCTTCCAGCGCTGCCGCGACGCCCGAGCCACGACGCTCACGTTGCCGTGGACTAACGACAACGACCACTGTCGCAGTTTGCTCCAAGGGATCTATCGCCGTAATCCGCATCGACTCGCGTCGTTCCTGTGGATCCAAGTAGTCGCGTCGTGGCAAGTGGAGCTGTTGCTCGAAGATTCCGCGATCGCCGAGTGCGTGCATAGCGTCCGCGTCCGCGCGCGCACGCCCGACGAAAAGGATGCGGCCACCGTCACACAAATGTGTGAGACGCTATGTGGTTTCCCAAGGCTGCACAAGCTGACTGTGTCGTCGACACCGCTCATGAACGTCGACGTGATCGCTCGGATGACGCAGCTCCGAGAACTCGATCTCAGTCGTACGAATGTCACTGACGTCTCGGCGCTCGCGTCGTTGGCAGAGCTGCGCGCACTCATTCTTGAAGCAACGATCGTCACGGACGTCCAGTGCATCGAGAACATGACGCAGCTCGAGGTGGTCAACATCTCTCTCGACACGGGCCGTACGGGGCCACGCAACAAGCGCAAAACGTCTATTGTCGTCCCGTCGTTGAAAGCGCTTGGTCGTCTCCGCACGCTCGTGCTCCACAAATGTTCGATCGAGAGCACGTCCGAGTTGATCGCCATCGCACCGTCGTTGCGGCAACTTGAACTGAAAGAGGTGAGCGTGCGCCATCGCACGTTGGTCGATGAGACCGCGTGGCCGCCGCGCGATGTCCACGAAGATGAATTGCTGGCGCGACTCGCGCAGCTCGAGACCATCTTGCTTGACAGGCAAGAGATCTTGGCGGGTACGTCGTCTACACTTGCCAAGATTCCGAGTCTGCGCGAGCTCAAGCACTTGATCGACAAAGACCTGCAGTCACTGGAGACGCTCGTGAACCTGGAAGAAATCAATCTGTGGGTGCCGGAAGGCGAGAACCCTAGTTTTCTGCATGACGAGCCGGAAGATTACGCGTTCCTCTTGCGGCTTCCGCAACTCAAGAAGATAAAGGTCGTGCAAACGACCGAGTTGCCACCATACTGGATCCCTGACATGCAAGAGACCCACGATGAGCACGTGCGCCGCGATGCCACAGCGCTCGCCAACGTCTTGCCCCAGTTACCGAACCTGACGAGTCTCGACTACAAGGGCTATATCCCGAACGACGCGTTTCTTCCGGCGCTCAAGCGTCTCAAGCATCTCGCCCTGCGTGAGTGCGCGCCTGGGATCCCGTCGTTTGACTGGATCAGTGGCTTTGACACGCTCCGTTCGTTGGAGCTCACGTTACCCACGGCCCACAGTGACTTGTCTGCAATCGGCCAGCTCTCTACGCTCGAGGCCTTTCGCCTGTTCGACACTTCGTTCGTCTGGGACAATGCGTCTCACGGTCACCATCGGTTCCTCACTCAACTTGTGAACCTAAAGGCGTTTCAGCTAAGTGGCTACGTGGAAGACCTAGAGCTGCTCCGCGGGATGCGCAAGCTTGAGACACTTGTTTTGCGGACCTCGTGTGTGCCACCGGGTGCGGCTGCACTCAGCTCGCTGGTCTCGCTACGCGTGATTGATGTCGCGAACACCAACTTGCGAGATTTTGCACCGCTCGTGTCGCTACCAAATTTGCGAGAGGCGGCCATCCCAGCTGAGACCGACTGCCGTCCGCTTGTCACTGCTGGCGACAGACCACCGCGATTGGTGCGAGTTCTCCATCCAAGGCACGACTGTTTAGCGCGATGCCACCACCGTAAAGTGCTCGCACGTCGCGAATGGGAGAGTCAAACTGCCGTCCACGACAGCGACGAAGACAAAGGCAGCGCCGTATTCGGTGATGGGAAAGAAGACTACTACTTAGTAGAAGCGAACGAGCTCTGAGCGTCATCCACGTTGACACGCACGCCGCGACTCTCAGGCTACCGAGGACCAACGACCCCGACCGCTGTCGCCGCGTTCTCCAAGGGATCCATCGCCGCAATCGGCATCGTCTCGCGCCGCTGTAGTGGATTCACGTGATCGCGCCGTCGCAAGCCGAGCTGCTGTTGCAGGATTCAGAGGTCGCCGACTGTGTGGAAAGTGTACGCGCGCGCGCAATCGACCTGATGGACACGGCTATCGTCACACAAATCTATCAGAAGCTGCACGATCTCCGCAAGCTACACAAACGGGTCCTGTCACCACGCCGCTCAACCATATCGACATCATCGCGCAGGTGATGCCATTGCAAGAGCTCGACCTCGGTCGAACGGATGTCACGGACGGGTCGGCACTCGCGATCGTGCATGAGGTGTTTGAGCGACGCGCTGTCGAGTGTGAATTCCCGATGTGCCCTGATTGGCGCATCGCTTCGGAGACGTTGCGGTTGATGTCACTTTGACAGGTCACTAAAGCAATCACCTCGCGAGGCAGACGCAACCACGGTCTCGCTTCCCCTTTTGCCACGCTGGACTCACCCAACACAAGGTGCAGGACGTCGCTCCCTCGGCCCCGGATGACTCTGCTACTAGCGCTTCCGGATGATGAGACCCGTGCGCTGGTGGCGTTCCTGGACGCGAGAGACCTCACACATGCAGCATCGCTGAGCCGCGCAGCCGCGCATGACTCGTGCTTCCAGCGCATCCGTGATGCCCAAGCCGCGACGCTCGTGCTGCCGTCGACGAACGACGACAACCGCTGTGGCTGTTTGCTCCATGGAATCCATCGCCGCAACCCACAGCGGCTCGCGTCGTTCCAGTCGATCCAAGTCATCGCACCGTGGCAAGTCGATACGCTGCTTGAGGATGCGGCAATCGCCAAATGCGTCGAGAGCGCGCTCGTGCGGGCGACCGATAGACTGGATCCTGCGATCGTCACTGAGAGTTGTGAGAAGCTACGCGGCCTGCCCAGGTTACACGTGTTGGACGCATCGTCGACGCCGCTCGCCAACGTCGACGCGGTCGCGCGGATGACGCAGCTACGAGAACTCGACCTCAGTCGCACTAACATCACCGACGTCGCGGCGCTCGCGGCGTTTCGCGAGCTGCGCGTGCTCGTTCTCGAGGAAACGATCGTCACGAACCTCGAGTGCGTCCAGGATATGACGCATCTTCAGGTTCTTCGCGTGTCGCTCGACGCGAACCGGGAGGCGCCCGGCGGCGCATTTGTTGTCATTCCGCCGTTACACCGCCTTTCGCGCCTCCGCACGCTGGTGCTCCAGAAATGCTCGGTCCAGAGCTCCGCGGACTTGATCCACGTCGCGCCTTCGCTTCAGCAACTCGAACTGACCGACGTCCACGCTCGCGACCGAGCTTTGGTTGAGGAAGACGAACTGCTGGCGCGGCTCGTGCAGCTCGAGACCATCCTGCTCGACGACAAACAGGACGTACTGACCCCCGCGTCGTCGACGCTTGCGAAAATCCCGAGTCTCCGCGTGATCAAGCACGTTGTTGACAAGGACCTGCAGTCGATGGCGACGCTCGTGCACCTGGAAGAGATCTACCTCTCGGTACCGCGCAGTGGTACCTCGGACGTCGTGCTTCGCGACAGTGAAGACTACACGTTCCTCTTGCGGCTCCCACGACTCAAGAAAGTCAAGATTGAGCTGTCGCCGCGGCAGTGGCGCAGCCATGCCGCAGCGCTTGCCCACGTGCTGTCTCGATTGCCAAAGCTCACAAGTCTCGACTACAGCGGGTACATCCCGAACGATGCGTTCCTCGCCGGGCTCAAGCATCTCGAGCACCTCGCGCTGGGCAAGTGCGCGCCCGATATCCGATCGTTCGAGTGGATCCGTGGGTACCGCTCGCTTCGATCGCTGGAGCTCACGATATCCGCGATGCGTTGCGACCTCTCTGCGATTGGTGCGCTCTCTACGCTGGAGGCGCTTCGTGTCTCCGACGCCTCTTTCATCTGGAAGCGTGATCATCCGGGTCGCTATCACTTTCTCACCCACCTCGGGAATTTAAAGTCGTTCCAGATGAATGGCTATGTCGAAGACCTGGCGCTGCTTGACGGCATGGCCAAGCTCGAGACGCTGATCGTGTGGACCTCGCGCGCGTCCTCGGATGCGCTCGACTCACTGGTCTCCCTGCGCTACGCCCACACGGCATGGCGAGACGTCTACTCGCTCCCGGCGGAAGCGTACTTGCGTGAGACCACGATCTCAGACGGGCGCCCGCTCGACGCTGGCGACGAACGACCGCGACTGCTTCGGGTGCTGCGCCCCCATCGTGAAGCGCTAAGGCGCCGCGAGTGGGACCGCCAACACGGTGCCCACGACAACGATGACGACGACATCGGCGGCGTGTATGGGGACATGACGGGGGACTACTAAACCGGGCCACAGATTGCTCTCGTTGGCTCGCAAGACCAAGGCAGCGCTATGGTCGGAGCGGAGACCCACGAGGACTGTACTACAGGGAGACACCTGCAATGTTTGCTCGCTGGAACAAACTGGGTGACAGCCGCTGATGGCCGCCGTCACCCACTTCGTGCCGGCAAGTCCCGCGTTGCACCCTTATCTCAGTACTTCAAGTCGCCCAGCCCATCGTCAACGACGATTCATCACGTTGTCGCGATCTCGCGATCTACTGGCTTAGTCGTTACTACGTAGTAGTTGACTCGCAGCGGCTGATTTTTTTGCCAACACGTGGGTGGCGCCAGTGTCCAGACTCCGTTGGTCTCGGCACGAAAACCTCACTCGCAGCCAGTTGGGAAAATCCGCGCAATGCCGGAAGCCAGCGACGCGCGCGTGCTCGCGCTGCTGCGTCCATGGGGCGCGCTACTCGCCCAGCAAAGCTATGCGGTCGGCCTCACGAACGCGCAGCGCATCGATCTCGGCGTGGAGTTGACACTCGGCGTGGATGTCTCGGCCATGGCGATCAACGAGGCGGAGGAGCACGATACGAGCAAGTTACGCGAGTTACGGGAGCTCCTCGACGTCATCGCGATGGTTGCGCATCACAACCAGCAACTGCTCTGGGAGGTTTTGCCCGTGGCGCTTGACGAGGCCACCACGAAGGCGTTGCGTCGAGGCGCTGCATTGCACGTCCGCGTCGTGCTGGAGGCTAAACGACTCCCGACGACCGCACATCTCAAGCAAGTTCTCGGCGAGTTGCTCTTAGCTCCTCTGCCGCAAGCGTTATCGACGGCGGCAGCTCTTCTCGCGCTGCGGCAAGACATCGGGTCAAACACGATACCAGTCTCAATCGTCTTGGACGTCAGCACGGTTGGTGACAAGGATCCGCAGGCGATCCAGCATCTCGTCGAGCTCGTCCAGTTTGCGTACGCTCATCGCGAGCTCCGACGCGAAGACGGCGTGGTCTCACCACACGAGCCAGGCACGCGCACACCGCTGCACGTTGAGAAGATTCTCTTCACGCCCCACCAATTCATTCTCACACCCAATGCCCTTGACTGCATCCACGGTCTTCTCGACGGCAAGGAAGGATTCTTCCAGTGCAGCTACGTGTCTTGCGATGCGCAAGGGCTTGCGCACTTCAGCACCCAACTCACGAGTTTGTACGACGCACTTTCGCGTGGAGCGCCCGAGGGGATCGTTATCAATCCACACGACGCCGACCGCAACGAGGCTAAGACCCTGCATGCCTTTCAGTGCGAGGCACTGATTCGCTCGGCTGCGGAATGCGAACGCGTGCGGGAAGTGCGACTCGGTGGATTGCTCGATGCGTGTACAGAAGACGATCAGCGGGGCGTGTTCTTCCGTACTGTGGTCGACGCCATACTCGCTCGAGCCGTTCCCATTTCGCTGTCCATCGACACCAAGAAACTCAAACCATGCGATGTCCGGCTGCTGAGGGAAGCGCGCGCAAGAGTGCGAGACGCCGCACTCCGAGTCGAGACCCTCTATCTCGAGGTTCCATTTCGGCACCAAGCGTTCGTCCTCTCGGTTTTCGACGTCGTTGATGAGATCAAGTCGCTTGTCATGGCCGGCGTTAACAATGCCTTCGGGCCTCCTGTCTCGCGCGCGATGCTCGAGACGCTCGTGGCCAGGTTTCCCGCGCTCGAGGAGATGGATCTCACGTATGTGGACCTCGATTCTTTCGATGTCTTCATCGACGGACCGTGCCAGAAGCTACAGAGTATCACATTGTTCGACCTCATCCTCGGAAATCGTGGCAGCCTTCTGCGGTTTTTCGAGGGTCTGGCGGATCCAACAACTCGACTTGCTCAAACGCTCCGCCACGTCCGTCTCGCCAACTCGGGGATGCAGCGACTCACTTTCCGGCTGAACACGGTCGAGGCCAATGCGCTGGCCGACGCCCTGACCAACAATACCGTTCTCGAGTCGGTTCACGTCTGTATCGAGGACACGCAAGACCACGTCTCCGAGCATTTGCGCCGGCGATTCAAGCAGCTGCACGGTCAACAATTGCTCATTCCCGCGCTAGAACAGCGCACGAATGACCAGCCAAAAAAGGCGCGTCTCGCGTTTTTGAGTTGTCTACAAGCGCAACAAGCCGCTCACCACTCGCTGGAGGCGGCGATCGTGCAGCTTGTGCTGGACTTTGCCGCACCGTGGAAAGAGCGCGTCGTGAAGGTCGATTGGTACACGCCCCCTCACACCGTCCACGCTGTTCAAGCCAACAACGAATAAGACCTGTATCGCCTGGGTATCGCATCCATTTCGCTGTTGATAAGCACACAGGACGCCTGGCGTTATGACAGAGTTCATTTGACCTCGCCCATCTCTCTGACACGATATATTTCGGAATGTGAGATCGGAATAAGCGGACAAACAAACCAATCCAGACACTCGGGTGGAAATCTACACGGGTCACGATGTAGTTTTGCTATGGCAGGTCCTCGACCTCTTCCGCTTGAATGCGCGTCGCGGACACGGTCCGTGCGATCGACTGAACGGGCGTCAGGAAGTCCCAGACGTGTTTCACGATCGTTTGGCGGTCGATCGTGGGGAGCACGCACCGGATCGCACGCCGTCGCTTCTTCCGGATAGACCCTCCCGCGTCGTTTGTGCCCTGTTGCACGTCAGTGACGACACCGAGGAACGCCATCTTGACCGCACCCACGATGGCAGGTACCTTTATGACGCCGTCCAGCGCGAGGAAGCGATCACCATAGATCTCATGAAGCGCTTCCTCGAGCGCAATCTCGAAAAAAGTCAACGACCGGTTGAACATGAGCATCGTCGCGAACGCCGAGATGGCATCGTCATCCAAGAGTCGCACGACATCGTCTTCGAGATCGTCGTAATTGAAACGAAACTCGCGGAGATGGAGGTTCAGGGTCGCCTCCGGGTCTGCCAGTTCAAACGCAAACCGTGATAGACTCGCCGGCGCCACCCATGAGTTCCACAGGGACAGCGAGTGGAGCCGGCACTCGTTGGCGCGGTACGCGTCCCGGATCATGTCCATCGAGTTGATGTGGACGCGCCGCAACGACAGAAAGCGTAGGGCGGGAGCGTGGACCAACATACTGCGCAGCTGCACCTCCGTGAGCACGAGATTTTCTGTCATGATAATGTGGAGGCCAGTGAGCGATGCACCGAAGTGGGCCGTCATCGTCGGAAGCGCGTCGGGCTCGCAGCGGTCGAGATGTAGGTTCAATGAGCGCAGTGTGGGCTCTTGGCGCGACGGCTGGTCGACAAGATTCGCATCGACAATGGACGAACAGGACACACGGCAGCGCCCGTAGCCTGGCACGAGCACAGGCATCCACTCGCTGTCGCCTTCGTCATCGAGAACGAGAAACTCGTCCGCGATTGTGAATCCGAGCCGCTCCAGTGGCTCCGTCTCGCCCCCGTTCAGACAGATCAGTGACTTGGCTGCGAGCTGCACGGTTCTCGGCTGGTCATCCAGCGAATGGGTCGGTGGGTCGCTCTCGGTCGTTCCGTATCGCCGCGCGACGAGCTGCTCGACATCGTCGCGCGTGAGGAACTCTTCGTTGATTTTGAGGCTGCGCACGGAGCTCGTCCAGTGGCGGTTCGCCAGTGCGTAGCCTAGCCAACACCACTGCGATCTCCGCATGTCTGGCGTCTTGTCCGTGAACACGTTGTCAACCATGAGTCCACCGAGCCGTCTCGCCCGCGCGACGGCGCTGCACCACCCGGCAAATTGTTCGGCACTGTTCGAGCCGCGCAGCACGAGCGTGTCGACGAACCGCTCGTCCGGCTCTGTGTCCGCGGGGAAGATGCCGACGGCGTCGTTGATCGTCGGTGCGATGCTGGCCGTGTCGTTGAACGCCAGCGCGAGCGTCAGCTCGGGCAGATGTGCATAGGCGTTGAACATCGTGAGCAGCAGTTGATTCGTAAAGTCCATTATGGGCAGGTTCCCAAGCGACAGCGTGATCGGCCCGAGAGTGAGCGACTCGCCCGTACAGCCTGCGGGATCGTTCAGCGAGCGCACGAGTTCGTAAACGACCGAGAGCCACCGCGTCGCGTCCTCGTTGACGCTCGGTGCCGCAAACGACAGCGACACTGGTACGCCGTACGTGGCGTCCCAGGCGTCGCCGACCTGGTCACGGAGGCGCTTCTTGGCCTTGTGGTACGCGGCACTGAGCACGCCCTGCGGCATCCGCGTGAGCATGTCGACGCCCACGCGCAGCGCCGTCTCCGAGTCGCTGCGGTTCGGACGCGTGGCGTCGTGGAAACAGAGCTGCCAGTGCGCCTGCAAGTGCGGGTGCTCGAGTTCGAACGGGAACGTCCCCTCGAGCCGCGGCGCCCAGCTGTGGTTATGGAAGTACTGCCACGCACGCTTGTCGTAGTGAACCGCGAGCGCCAGCAGCTCGAGCCCCTCGCGGAGGCACGTGAGCTCCTGCCAGCGCTCGTCCGCGGTCTGCTCGTGCGCAGAGACATCGA
>JAADXJ010001212.1:0-10177 GCA_023337735.1 Pythium biforme
AAGACTCGCAACTTGGTTCCGTCTTCGACGGATAACAGAGCCGCAACAGGAATATGGTTGTGTTCCTCAATCGCACATTGGACCGACTCCGGCAGCATATCGGTATGCGGACCCTGATCCGTACCACCAATCGTGCTCTTCAAAACAACCACACTGTCCAAACCCCACTCGCTATCGATCATTTGCAATGCCGTTTCCGTCGCATTACATACCCACACAGCACCGGCACGAGGCACCATCGCCTGTAAACGGTGAGGATCAGGGGGCCCGCCCGGGAAGGAGAACAACTGCTCGTACGGCAAACGCTGCGCTTGCGAAATAGCGGCGCGCATATCAGAGGACGTCAGATCAACACCCACGACCGCGTACCCACGCGTTTGAAGCGCCTGCACTCTGTCCTTGGACGACTCTTCCATCTTTCCTGTCCAACGCAGTGAAGTGAGCAGCCCCGAGGCTGGTCTCGACACCGAATCCGACGGTTTCGTCACATCTCAGATATTCGTGATGACGCGGACCAAATAGTGTAGTACACACTACATTAGGTGCCCCCTTGCCTCCCCCTACCTGCTATCCCCACCACACACACAACCTCTTCTGCCTTTTGCTGCCGCTAAGAGATCATCGCGGCCGAATGACGCGACTCAGTTTTGAACCTACTGCGTTTGCTGGAAGTCCATGATCTCTTCTTCCCTGGAGCTGTTCGACACTTCTTCACGTCGATAGTGACTATGGTGTGTCACTCTAATGAGGGAGCTGCCTTCGAAACCGGTGGTCAACCGGTTGATGGGAATCCAAACACCCGCTCGACTGACGACAGCAAGGAAGGCGAACGTTGGACGAAGTGGGCACAGAAAACAGAACCGTTCTCCGGCGTCATTTGCCTTCAGAACTGCAACAGCGGAACAGTTCTATCGCCCAGAACCGTTCCGGCGCCGCCGCCGCCCTCCACGAGAACACGAACCGAGAACTAAAATGAGCGACGACGCGCCGGCCATGGAGCCGCTGCTGCCGCTCCACACGCATGCCGCCGGCGGTGCCGACGCGTCGCCCGAGGGCTACGGCGGCCGCTTTGGGCGCGACGTTGATCTCAGCAAGTCGCCCAAGCTGCGCGAAAAGTACTTCAAGCAGCTTGGCTACACGCCGCTGGCGTTCCGTGTGCGTCTGTCGTTTTGGAGCTCTTCGTCTCAAATGCAAAGGGCTGAGATCTCATGGGTGTTGTGTGTCGTAGAATGTCAAGCGCTTTGGCGCGTTCATCGCGTCGCTGTCTCCGATGCACCGCAAGCAGCGACCAAAGGTTCGTGGCGTTCCCTGCTCATGATGATGCCCCCCTCGTACTAAACGCTGTATATGTTGAATGCAGTCGAGCGACGAAGAGACAGAAGACACGCTCGAGGGCGACGCGTTCCCGTACCACCAGTCGATCGTCCCATCCAAGGGTTCGATCCGCGGCTCGGTCTTCAACCTGGCCGGCGCGACGCTGGGCGCCGGCGCGCTCTCGCTGCCGTACGCCGTCGCGGTCTCGGGTATCGGCTTTGCCATCGTGCAGCTGTTGCTCGCGTCGTTCCTCACGGTCTACACCATCCGCCTGCTCATCCGCGCAGGCGACCTCACCAAGTGCGTTGCGTCCTGGGTCACATGCAGCAGCCTCCCCCTCGTTGACTGATGGCTCACCTCGCGATTGCTCTCGCTACTCCTAGGCTCAAGTCGTACGAAGACCTGGCGATGTATTGCTTTGGCAAGCGTGTGGCAATCTTCGTGGAGCTCAACATCCTCATCTTTTGCTTTGGCATCGCCGTCGCGTACCTCGTGACGCTGGGCGACATCGTCACACCGCTTGGCGAGCTCTACTTTGGCGCCGCGAGCATGTTTGCGCAGCGCTGGGTACTCATGTCCATCGCGTGCGTGACCATCATGTTGCCGCTCTCGCTGCTCAAAGACATCAGCAGCTTGCAGTTCTCGTCCATTCTCGGTGTCCTCTCGATCATCTTCCTCGTGTTTGCCGTATGCCTGCGCTCGATCATGCACGCGCAGGAGCACGGTATCCCCAAGGACATCAGCTGGACGATTGAGCTCTCGCAGGGCGCTGATTTCATGCTCAGCGTGCCCATCGTCATGTTCGCGTTCACGTGCCAAGTGAACGTGTTCTCGATCTACACGGAGCTCCAGCGGCCGTGCATTCGCCGCATGAACAAGGTCGTTGACCGCGCGACCATGATCTCGCTCGGCGTGTACCTCGTGATTGGCGTGATCGCTTACCTGGCATTTGGCCCGACGCTCGTGGACCCCAAGTTCAAGGGGAATATCTTGCTGAGCTTCCCGCTCGAGGACACGTGGATCGCGATCAGCCGGGCCGCGATCACCTTCACCGTGGCCGTCGCGTTCCCGCTCAACATCTTCCCGTGCCGCTTCACCATCGACATGATGTTCTTCGCATACTCACGCGACTCGCTTCTACGCCACGTGCTGGTCACCAGCGGACTCGTGTTCATGGCGCTGCTGCTCGCGATCTTCTGCCCGAGCATCAACGTGGTCTTCGGCATCATCGGCGGCACGTGCTCGGCGGTCGTGTGCTTCTGTCTCCCGGCGGCGTTCATCATCAAGCTCGAGGACGGGCCGCTGCTTGGGCCCAAGAAGCTCGGATCGGTCGTACTCTTTGTGGGCGCTATCATCATCGGCGCCGTGGGCACGGGCGTGACCGTGTGGTCGAACCTGCTTATGAAGTGAAGCACGCCACAATATCAGAAGCAGGAACAGCAGCCACATACAGCCCAACCACCCGATCTAGTTCGCGGTTGACACAGAACATTACAGGATGCGCCTCATGACGCATGGAATCAAATTTGTCTCTGTATCATAGCGCTCGCCTTTTCCTGGCTGCTTAGGATATGGCCACGGCCAGCGGGGACGAAAACTCGACAGCGAACGAAAATAGACTGTCCATGATCGGCTCCTGCAGTGCCTCGTCGATCTTGAGCATCTCGACTTGCAGGCGGAACGTGATCTCGTTTGTCGAGGCATTCAGCGACACCTCGAGCTGTACGAAATGCAACCGAGTTAGTCTCTTCTGTACTTATTGTTTGCCTCCCCCAGCAGGCTACTCACCGGCACACGGAACTTGGCCAGATTACGCGCAGTGGACACGAGGTGGCGGTTGGATCGGCTGGAGCCGGCATCGACTGAGGTGCTGCGAGCGTCGCCAGCGAACGCGTCGGCGATCGTCGGATCCTCGTAGGCACCCAACACGATCGGCGTCGCATCTTCTAGCAGCACCTACATAATCATTATGATATCGTCAGATCCTACGGCGTCGAGACAAAGACCTTTGCAGGAGGTTGATTTACCTTGGCGGGGTGTCCATCCCCCTCCCCGGGCTGGCACACGAGCTGCACGGGCATGTCGAGCGGGTTCTCGATCAGTAAAATACAATCACAGCGGACCAGACCATCGCCTGCCGTGGAGGCTGCCGTTGCCTGGGGCAGCACTTGGAACGTGAAGATCGGCACAAAGTGGACGCCGAGGTTCGCCTTCTTGAACCACGACGCCGGCACGGGCAGCGAGCTGTCTCCGCTCATCGGGCTGATTTGCGGCTTGACGAGAATGCCGGCCGAACCGCGCTTGATCGACTCGACGCAGCGCCACGTGCGCTTGACGCGCAGCAGCGGGCGGTGCGGGAAGAGCTGCTTCGCGTCGCGCGGCTGGTCCAGCGGCATGAGCAGCCGCTGCGGCAGGGTCGAGACGGCGTCCATATCTCCTTGAGCAGCGAACGCCTCCAACGCGTGATCTTCATCGACCTCAAGTTCGCTGAACCGCGCGAGCTGCTGCTTGAGCTCGGGCCACTCGTGCTCGTGGCGCTGGGCTTCGAGCCACTGCTCGCGCTCCTGGACGCGCTCGAGCGCGTGTTCGTACTTCCATGTGCCCATCTCAACCATGCGCTGCAGCTTGAACTTCTTCATCTGGTGCTCGCGCTGCAGCTCCTTCATGGTGCCGGCGAGCGACTGCAGCGAACTCGTGCGACCGGCCGACGACGCGAACGAGAAGCCGCGGCTGAGCGCGGCCGTGCTGCCCGTCATGACGCCGCCCCCAGCCGCGTGGGAGCGCGCAGCGGCGTTGGCCGCCGCAAGCGTCGAGTGGTGCGAGAGAAGCGTGTGGTAGAGGTCCTCGTGGTCGGTCTCGCGCTCGCGCGCGACAGCCGTCATGAGCAGCATGTCCGGGTCGTCCTCGACCAGGCCGACGTCGAGCGAGTCCCAGTGGCAGTGCGAGCACGCGAAAAAGAACTTGCGCTGCGCGTCGTGGAAGACCGTGGAGAGCACGTTGCCACAGGCCACGCACGCGAAGCAGCGGCTCGAACGGTTCTGGTACACGCTCGCCTCCTTGGACGGCAGGTTCACGAGCAGGTACGAGCAGTAGTACGACTCGAACTCCTCGACGCTGCAGCTCGCGCGACGGCACACGAGCTTCTGGCAGAGGTCGCTGAAGAACATGCGGCCCACGGGCGCCCAGTGGCCGCAGCGGCACGCGTAGCGCACGCACGCGCACGGCGCCTGCGTCGTCGCAGTAGCAGCGGGGGACGCCATTTGGCCAGCGTTATATGAGGAGCTGACAGGGGAGCAAAAAGAGGGGACAGGCGAATCCACGGGTCGGGTTGAAGCTGAAAAACAGTTGATTGGGAAGGCGGGTCCAGTAACGTTAACTCCCGTCATGCTCCGATTCGGGTCAGACCCGTTTTCGTTCGAAACCCGGGTTGGCTCGTTTGGATATGCGGCTCTCTCTCATTCCTAGCATCCAAGTGATCTCCACCACCACCAGCGCCATGAGCGGCGGTCTGCGATTTCTGGCGACGCGCGTCGCGCGCAGCCACCGGCTCGTTGCCGTCTCTTTTGCTGCGTCCTCCTTCACGACGACCAGACGCGCGCTGAGCGTGCTGGCGACGTGCAACAGCGAGTGGGCGGCGCCAGTCGCGATAGCGACGTCGTCCACTCCGCTCCACACGCGCGGCTTCGCCAAGGCCGCCAAGGGCAAGGGCGGCGGCGGCAAGGCCGACAAGCAGGATGCCTCTGCCGCCAATGAGACCGACGAGGGGGCCGTGAAGGCTTTGTTCGACAAGACGACCAAGAACATGCACGGCGCCGTGCTCCAGTTCACGCGCGCGCTCGCGCAGATGCGCCCGGGCAAGGCCGACGCCGGCATGTTTGACGAGATCCACGTGCAGGCGTACGGTGCGCACGTCGCGCTGTCGCAGGTCGCGCAGGTCGCGGTCGTGAGCAGCCACGCCGTGAGCGTCAACGTCTACGATCCGTCGGTACGGCCGTGGTACTGATGAGGGTGTGAGCATGCGAGCGCTGACAGTATACTCTTTTCCATGGTTGCGACAGCTGCTCCAGGACATCAAGAAGGCGGTCGAGGCCATGAACCCGGTCTTCTCGGTGCGCGAGGACAACACGGCGCTCCACGTGTCCTTTCCCAAGTGTGTCATCTGTGAAGCTAGCATCGATCCGCGCTGAGCCTGACGTGTGTCTGTGGACGTGTAGGATGTCGAAGGAGACCCGCGCGGAACTCATCAAGGCCGCGAAGAAGCAGGCCGAGCAGTCGCGCCAGCACGTGCGGCGCGTGCGCCAGGAGGCCATGAACAGCGCCAAGAAGTTCAAGGAGCACATGTCGGAGGACGACGTCAAGAAGCAGCAGGACGACATCCAGAAGCTCACGGACGACGCGATCGCTGAGATCGGCAAGCTGCTCGCGGACAAGGAGAAGGACCTCGTTGAGGTTTAACGTAGGCGCGCGAACATTATCCCGAAAGAAGAAGAAAACCAAAGCGGGTGGATCATCCCCCCCACGCAGATCAGAAGGCGAGTCGTTGTGGTTGTATACGTCGACTGTGTTTCTGGCAATATAGGACACCAATTCTGTGTACGGTGACCTGCGTGAGGACTCGTTCGTCTTCGTGGATTGCCCACGGTCCTGCAAGCGCGACGATCCAAGTCGGTCAAGAGTCCAGTCCCTGCTGAGATGGACGTTTGACAAAAGTGGTGTCTATCCAGAGCTGGCAGACAGAAGAGGACCAACAGTGACAGAAGTGGTGGCTTGTGTATAACTAGAGCGCTTGGAGAGCGGGGCCCACCGAAGCGAAACGTAGGTCGGGGGCGCGGCGCGTAGCGCGGAATACATACACTAACAGAGAGAAGCGGTCTATTTGGGAGCCGCGCGAAGCGGAGGTTGCGATTCGGGAGCGCTCTAGCGCAGCGGAGCGGACCGGGCTACGCGCCACCACTTCTGTCATTGTGGATCCTCTTTTGTCTGCCAGTTCTGGATACACCCCACTTTTGGCAAATATCCATGCTGAGACCGTGCCCAATCAACAATCACTGGGTCGTCCTGTTTTCACCCACTGCCCGTTCAACAAATGACCACACCGCACCGAGCGTGGGATTTCTCGCCGACGACCGGCGCCGCAACAAACGATCACTTGAAGCGAGGAGCGCGCGTCGTCCAGGCTCTGGGCGCCACAGTGGCGTTCGACTCGTGGCACGGCGGCCCCGGCCCGGACGGCCCTGGTCGCGGTCCAAACCCACGATGCCACCGTCGACGTCGAACGCCGTCCAGGTGAGACCGCTGGCTCTCGGTGGCGGGCCACAAAGGGCCCAGACGCCGCTGTACAAGCAGCAAAGTGATCGGCCGCCGCTCACTCTTGATTTCTTCTGCCTGCCTCGCCACTTCCTCTCGCTGTGAAAGAAGCCACGCCATGCTGCGCGTGTGGACTCTGCTGCTTTCGCTGTCGCCCGCGCTGGTGGGCGTCTGCGCCAGCGTCCCGGCCTTCGACGTCCCGGCCTTCGACTACGCCTCGCTCGACGACGCAGGCAGCGCCACGTCCACGCCCACGCGCATGTTGGCGGCACTCGAGGCCAGCGGGATCGTGGCGTTGCGTGGCGTCCCCAACTACGCGAACGTGCGTGAGCGGTACCTGCGCGCGGCGGTCGACTGCGCGCTCGCAATGGAAAGCACGGCGACGGGCCACTCGGAGCACCTGTCAACCAAGCAGTTTGCCGATGGCACGCGCCGACTGACGTTGCGTGCGACCGCCGGGCGAGAGCTCGAGGCCGCAACCGAGTCGTTGATTCTGGCGGCGCAGTGTCCCGGGTACCACGGGGCCTACCGCGAGTTCAGCCGCACGCTCGAGCGCGCCGTGGACGCGTTCTCGTCGGCGCTGAGCGAGACGCCGTTCCGCCTGAGCGACGGCGAGAAGGTGCTCACGCCGCACCGGCTGCTCCGCGAGGCCGTGCGGCTCGACCACTTCCACTTGTACGAAGCCAGCACGACGGCAGCGCCTTCTGGAGCGGCGGCAGTCGAGACGGAGCGGGAGCTGTCACTGCGTCTCCACGAAGACCACGGTATGTTCATTGCGATGGCCGCGCCGGCATTCTTTGATGTGGACACGAACGGTAAAGCGACGCGCCGTCGGCTCACGACGGACGACTCGGGGCTCGTCGTTCGCAGGGACGAAAAGACGGGCTCACTCGCGCGCCCCGTGCTCAAGGACGACGAGCTCGTGCTCATGGCCGGTACAGGTTTCACGCAGTGGCTCGAGGGCACCCACGAGGTCCCGGCCGTGATGCACGGCATGCGTATGCCCAGCGAGTTGGTCAGTGGAAGCAACGGCGCGCAACGCCAGCTGCGCGCGTGGTTCGGCAAGATGACGCTGCTTCCGCCGTACCAGCGCATGCTGCGCGGCGGCCTCGCGTTCGACGCGTTCACCAACATGACCACGCGCCATCTACGAGAGCGGTCCACCGACGGCGTCGACGCGCGGGAGCTGCAGACCATCGGCTGCGCCGGCGGGCGCCGGCTCGTCGTGTCCGAGGGAAGCTGCCTCTTTCGCATCTGCACGCCCCGGCCCGAGTTCGCCAACACGACCATCTTCCCGAGCTGCCCCAACTCGTGCAACTACGAGTACCCGTCGCAGTCGCAGGTTGACCGGTGTAACAGGAAGTGCCAGTGCAAGGACGAGACGGCGCAGGCCGGCATGTGCTGGATGACGTGCGCCAAGTGGCTGCCCGAGGACGAGTGCGCGCTCGACCGCCAGTACTGCAAGGGCACGGTGATGAAGTGCGCGGCGCCCGACGAGCCCGTGACGGCGCAGCCCACACACGACCCCGCTGAGATGCCGGCCAAGCTCACGTACCACCCGATCACCATCACGCCGTCTCCCGAGCCGACGCCGACGCTGACGCCGACGCCGCCGCCGACCAAACCACCCACTTTGGAGCCAGTCACGTCGGAGCCAACGACGCAAGTGCCTGTGACGGCAACTCCCGAGCCGACTCCCGAGCCGACGCCGATGCCAACTCCCGAGCCGACGCCGACGCCGACGCGTGGACAGTGCTAGGCAAGGGAGCTCATGTTCGCATCACTACTACCGGATAGAGGCGCCGGTACATGTGGTGTCTCAGTGGATGCTACTACAGCTCCAGACTCTGGAGTCCAGAGTGCCTGAGGGTGCGTCGTGGTCAACTGCACACTTAGGGATGTTCAACCGACGTCGTCAACTTGAAGTGGCCTGCATAGTATACATCCGTAATCCTGGTCCTCGTAAACTCTGTCCTCATAATCCGTTGTGACTATCCGTCCACGGGGATCGATTCACATAGCAAAGTTGAGTCCTTCCCGCCACATGGGAATCATCCTCGCAGTGGCAATACCAGCATTCCGCTTTTGCTGGAGTGCCGCTCTGGCTTTCTCTGATCAACAATCGCGGATGCACGAAACCCGGCTTTCCGCGCAGCCACCGTGGCAAACAAAGATCGATCAATCGCTTGGCGATTCGTGCTACGCGACGGTTGCTCCCCGAAACGGAAGCACGAGGCGCAACTAGAAGAAGCGACGGGATCGTATCAACAAAATTGTCGGCAATTGTCGATGGTGTTTCCGGCGCCACGGTGGCGCTCGAGACGCTTCTACAGCGCCGCTCGCCATTCACCATCGGCGAACGCCCTTCGCTGCCAAGCGGCTTGACTGTGAGTGCCGCCTCCTTCGGCCTGTGTTGCTCTCACTCGTCGACTTCCCTCCACGAACCCAAGTCCTCCTCACTCTATCAAGCACCCGTCTCCAGCTCATCAGCACCATGCGTCCGTTCTTCTCGCTTGCGATCGCCGCGTTGGTAGCCGTGCTCTCGACTCCATCGGCCGCCGCTGCTGCCACTCAGCCGTCCGCGCACTCGCTGCCGATCCTCTTCCTCCACGGCTTGACCTCGAACGCTGCCGTGGCTGCCGGACTCCAGCGAAACCTCACGACGGACGCGCGGCCCTTTGTCGCGCTCACGGCCTGTGAGAACGAGTGCTCGACGCGGCCTCTGCGGGAGCAACTGCAGCTCGTGATCGCCCAGATCCGCTCGATTACTGCTACTGACAAGCGCTTCGCCGACGGTTACGTGCTCATCGGCCATTCGCAGGGCGGCGCGCTCGTGCGCGGCATCGCCGCCGAGATGGACGACCACAAGATCCACACGCTCGTGAGTATCGCAGGCGCCGCCAATGGGCTCTTTTACGGCCCGCAGGCGTCGGACGCGCTACCGGCGCGCGGCTTCTTGGACGTCTTGGCGCCCATCATGACGACACAGACGCTGTTTGACTACACCAAGTACACGGCCGCCGACATCACGAGCGGCACGATGGTCACCGACTGGATCAAGCTCCACATCGCACGCCCCGACCTGCAGTCTGTAGGCTCGAGCTACAACCTCTACCGCTCGCCCGTCGCCGCCAAGTGGATCGAGTACAACCCGTTCTTCCCCGTGGTCGGCAACCTCCAGGATGGTACCAAGAACGCGACCGTTGCCACGGAGCAGCAGCGCCGCAAGCAAAACTTTCTGCGTCTCCGGGAGGCCCACTTCTTCGCGTCGCCCGCGGACGCCGGCGTGTCGCCGTGGCAGTCGGCGCTGCTGGGCGCGTACGATACGGTCGACAGCATCGAGGCCTTGGAGCGCGACTTCCAGAAGCTGCGCGTGCTGCCCATGGAGCAGACGCCCGAGTACAAGGGCGACACGTACGGGCTCGCGACGCTGGACAAGCGCGGCGGGCTGTTCCTCCACGAAGTGCCGGACGTGAGCCACGGCTGCTGGCTGCTGGACGAGGTCCCGTACAACGGCACGGTCGAGTGCAAGTTCCAACCGGTCTTTGAGAAGACG
>JAADXJ010001213.1:0-10176 GCA_023337735.1 Pythium biforme
CGCAGTCCCCACTGTGTCGCGACGTGCGCGCGCTGCGCAAGCAAGAGTCCACGAAAGCCGCGGCGCGATACCGCGCAGCGCTCGACGACAAGTTCAACACCAGGAAAGAGCTTCGTGCTCCGGAACAGGCTGCTCGGAACCACTTGCAGAGACGACAGAGCGATGATGACGGCGGCAATGACGAGTTGGCCGAGTGCGTCGCGCAGCTGGAGGCCGCGCTGCGAGCACGCCTAAGGGCGACCTGAAGGAGTGTGCTTGATGCCGCGCAGATTCTAGACGCCTGGATCATTTATGTGCAAGACTACCCCGATAGAGTGACACTGCCTTTTTTCGGTTATGCCACTAATGGCCTGTGGCTTTCCCGTGTCCCCATGACTGCTCGACGTCAGAGGACTCGTTCACGCACTAGCTACGCTGCTGCGGGTCATTTGATGGGAACTGTAACTGTCCCCCTGTTCTTCGTATCGCGTGCTACAGACAAAAGCCTTCATGACCAGCAGTTCAACATACAATGAGCAACCAACCCGGCTATTGATAGTGAGGTGTCTGAGGTGCTCAGACGCTCTCGTTCTCAGCCCTTCTCGTGAGCTGTAGCTAATTATAATAGTTGTGCATCTCGCGCTAAACGACCGCCCTCAACAGACTGTGAAGGCAATAGTGTCTCTTGCCTCACCATTTCTCAAACCGATCTCGTCTCGTCGTCTCCTCTCATTAACTCATGACCGGTGCGGTCGCCGACAAGCGCGACGCCGCGCTGGGTGACGCGCTCAAGGCGCTATTGTGCAGCAAGAAACAAGGCGGCACGCGCTCCGTGGGCAAGGCCAAGCACGTCACGGCCGGTCAGTTGCTCCACTTGCTCCATCGCCTGCTCATCGTCTCGACCGCGATCTGGTACTTGACCACGTCGATCCAGAGCTCGGTTGCGTCACTCCGCTTGCTCAACGGAGCGCGCAACAAGCCCATGGAGCTTGCACCGTACACCAACGACCGCATCGTGGACTGGGTCGGCAAGTCGACGATCCGCAAGAGCCCGATCGTGATGGAATTCCTGAAGAACGACACGACGCCGCGTGGCTTCACAGCCTACCTCGAGGCCAACAAAACCATCTCCACCGAGCGCTGCGCGACGCCGCGTTTCGACGCCAAGCTGTACAGCAACGCGTTCCTGCGCGGCGCGCTGTACGTGGTCCAGCGCGACGCACCGTACAACCTCACAGAGATGGGCACGTACGAGTGCGTGCTGCCCGTCGTGGACTGCTCGTCGACGCCGCTCGTGAACGGCCACAACACGGTCGTGCAAATGTTCTACGTGATGCGCCGCAAGCTCGACGCCGACGATCTCGTCGTGCTCACCGTGCGGTTCAGCATGCAAGACTACCGCGTCTTCGAGACGAAGGAGGTTGGCCCCGTGGGGCTCGCGAGCCAGCAGTGGATCCGCGACATGGCCGCACCCGCAGTGCTGACGTCGTCGTTCACGGGCCTCCTCGGGTACCCTTTCCAGCCGGCGGTCTCGTACGCGTACACGACGCCGGAGCTGCGCACCGACGGCTGGTGGCGCACGACCGTGATCCCGCCCAATGCGGCCATCGCGCCGCGCCGCGTGGTCACGTCGCGCCGCACGGGCTTCTTCATCGCCGCCGACACTGAGCAGGCCAACATCCTCGAGCAGCACTGGTCCACGGAGACCGACCCCGTCGCCGCGCTCTCGACGTGGAAGTGGGAAGGCGAGCCGCTCGTGCAGGATTCGTGGGCCTGGGTCCACTTTGTGCACGTGTACTTTGCGATCTCGAGCCTGGTCAACTTGTTCTTGCTCTTTCTCGTGGTCTACCGCAACGTGCAGCGCGGCCGCGTGTGGTTTGGCGACGCGTTCGTTTCGGTCTCCAACACGCTGTTTGCACGCGGGCCTGTGATCTTGATCACGTGGATGTTCAACGGCTTCTGGGCGCTCATGGAGCTGTGTCTCCACGACGCGCACACGGTCGCCGGCACGCAGCAGATCTTCATCCAGGAGGACATCATGCGCGCCGACCTGCTCACGCTCTACCTGGCTACCACGGCCGCCGTCGGGTACGCCATGCGGGACCGCATCGACCCGGCGTTCGCGATCATTGTGTTTGAGATCGCGTTCGCGAGCCGCGTGGCCATCCTCAAAGGGTTCCCGGGCGTCGTCGCGACGCTCACAGCCTTTGCGACGGCCGATCTCGAACGGTCCGTACTCAGCGCCAGCGAGACACTGGAAGATACGTCGCCGCTTCGCCTGTGGACCACGCGCCGCCTGGCTGCGCGGGACGGCTCGTTCATCGTGGCCTGCATGGTGCCGTACTTCTGGGCGCTCTTCTGCGTCGTGCTCTTCGTGTGCGCGCGCAAGTTGTACCGCCACTTTATGCACGAGAAGATTTATGTCCAGCGGTCCAAGACCACGTCGGGCACAGGGGGCGGCACGACGGGCGCTTCCCATGGCGAATCGGATACCATGGTGCTGTACAAGCGCAACCTCACGCTGTTTGAAGTCGCGACGGGCGTCGAGCTGCTGACCAGTTACGGCGTGTTGTCCGACTACGAGAACTTCCTCTACATCAAGGGCATGAAGTACGCGAGCGCCGACGGCATCTACAGCAGCGGGTTCGTGATCGCCAACGACAAGTTCCTCATCGCGACCAACGACTGGCTGGCCATCGTGATCCAGAAGCTCACCAAGATCCGTGTGCGCAACGTGTACACGTACGTCGTCGACGGCAACACCGTGCAGCAGCGCGCCCAGCTCGTGTACGCCAACACATTCACCTGGAGCGATCTGCTGCATCTGAACGTCACGGTGCTCTCATAGAACATACACACAACAGCAGCATCTTCAGAATATATATACGCCTTGACTTACCAGAATAAGTTCGCTTTTTCGTTGGTGGCATTCATCGACAGCCCTTGGTATCGTCGGTTGCGTTCAGTGCACTCCGTTGCCGGCGTCCATGTCGACGTCGTCGTCGTCTTGCTTGATCTTATGGCGGCCGAGCCACTTTTGGACACCTTCGACGTCGAGCAGGATCGAGTTCACGTTCGTGTTGTCGTCCACGGGCTGCGCCATGAGCGCCAGGTACTTCTTGGCGATGAACACGGCCATGTCGACCGACAAGTTCAAGTGCGAGTCCACGAGGAACTGCGTGATCCACGGCGGCAGCTTCGTACGCTTGTCGAGACGGTTGTACCGCGAGTCGGCAAAGATCACGAGCCCGTAGTCGGTCTTGCTGCGCAGCACGCGGCCGGCGCACTGCGCGGCCTGGCGCAGTGCGTCAAACGTCAAAAAGTCGCCCTCGCGGATCTGGTGCGTGTACCGCAAGTACTCGAGCCGCGCACGGAGCTTGTTCGAGAGCGTGTACTGGAACGGAATCCCAAAGAGGATCACGGCGCGCCCATAGTGACGATCAAAGTCGATCCCTTCCGCGACTTTGCCTCGCGCGACCGAGAAGAAGATCGCGCCGCGGCCGCAGTCGCACGCCTTCTTGTAGTTGTCGAGCGCGAGCGTGGTCTCGACAATGTCCTTGGTCTCGATGAAGAGCAGCTTCGAGTTGAGCACGCGCTTGAGCACGCCGAGCGAGTCCCACTGGCCAATGATTTTTTCCATGTACATGTACGACGGGAAGAAGCAGACCATGCCGTCGGGCGTGCACGCCGCCATCTCGAGCAGAAGCGTCCCGTAGTTGCGCACGACCGACATGTCGTCGCGCAAGTCAAACTTGGTGCTCACGGGCATCTGGTCGCTCCCACGCGTGATTACCAGCGGGCAAATGCACGACCGGTACACCGACATGGGCAGCGACTCGCGGATCACCGGGTTGAAGTTGAGCAAACGCGGGTACAAGTCGATCGGCGAGAGCGTGCCGGACGTGATGATCACGGTCGAGAAGCGCTCAAACACGGGGCGGATCGCGAGCGACGCGTCGAGGCACTGGAGCTGCAGCACGGGATCGAGGGCGCCCGAGGCGCCGTCGAACGGCTCAATAATCAGCATAAAGCCCTCCGCATACGTCGCGACGAGCGTCGCGAAGTCGGCGACGGCCGTGAGCGAGTTGAACTCTTCGAGCTTGGTGATTTCGAGCGTGCGCATGAGCGAGTTGAGCCGCGTCGCGCAAAACTTCATGGGTTTGGTCTCCATGGCGATCGACTGGTTGAGCTGGTGCAAAAACGCCTGCGGCGTCTCGGACTCGACATTGCGCACGCGAATCCGCGTCCGCAAGTACTCGATAAGCCGCCGCATGAACGCCAAAAAGTGCTCGGCGCGGCGAATGTTGCCCGGGATCGCTTCGTCCAGCACGTCGTCGGGCAGCACGGGTGTGCCCGCGAGAATATCGTTGGCCGTGCCGATCGCGCCGTTCGTGCGCGGGTTCACGTACGTCGGCGCCACGACTGCGCCGCTCGAGCGCAGCCCGTCGACGAGCCGGCGGTACTCGGCGTCGAGCTTGGCCTTGTCGGCTTGTTTCATCTTGTTGACTTGCGTGCTGATGGTCGAGAGGTTCCGCGACGCGCGGTCGAGCGAGCGCCGGTCGAGCTCCACGGACAGCGCTTCGATGCAGACGTTGTCAATGTTGTGGGCCTCGTCAAAGACCACAATGCTCTCTTTCTCGAACGCGCGCGAGACCATGTTGCTGACTTTGGGGTCGAGCATGTACTGGTAGTTGAACACAACCACGTCCGCGAACGTGACGACGTACCGCGTGAGAAAGTACGGGCACCAGCCTTTCTTCACGCCGAGCGCCTTGAGGTCGTCGACCGAGTAGACGCCGGGCGCCAGCACGGACTCGTCGCTCTTGCGGGACTCGTAGTTTTCGTAAAACGAACAGAGCTCAATCTCTTGGTGGTTCGACGGGTTCGTTTCCTGACTCGCGTGGTCGCTGCCCTTGGCCGCCGCGCGCGCGCGCACCCAGGACGCGGTCATCTGTCGGCACTGGCCGTCCACGGCCTCGCCGTCGGCGTGGGCCATCACGCGCGGGTGGACGCACATGTTGCGGCGCGAGCTCAGACACACGGCCGTGAGCTTGTGGGCGTCGCCGTAGTACTGCTGGCGGTACTCCATGAGGTGCTTGAGCTCTTCGACACACTTCGCCATCTCCGGTACGGTCCGTGTACAGTACACGAGCTTCCCGGCGGTCGGGTGCGCGTGCTTGTACGCTAAGACGAGCGAGAGCAGCGACACGGTCTTGCCCGTGCCCGTGGGCATCTCGAGCATGCAATGGCCATTGGCGTCCAGCGCGCGCTTGAGCTCGCGCATGTACTGGAGCTGCTCGGCGTACATGCGCTCGTACGGGAAGATCACCTCGAGCCCATCAATGTCCACGCGCATCCTTCCCTTCTTCTCTCTCTCTCTCTCTGTCGCTGTCGCTGCCTCGGTCCCCGCGTTGGAGCTGTTGCTGGATCGCCTTGGAAGCGCGAAAACGGTTTTGAGAGAGATAAACGGTTTTGAGTGAGAGAGACAGAGGAAGCGGTTTTAGCAGGTAGCAAATGAAGTCGCGTGGACCAGCTCCAGTGTTGGGGACGGTCCAATAATTGCGCTTCCATTATTGGTGTGTACTCCCCAAGATCGTTGTAGCAAAAGCTCCGACCGTCCAGCGTGCGACCACACTTCATGGCGTCCAGACAAAAAAGAAGAAACGAACAGAACCCCAATGGATCGCCCGGGGCCATTGGCGTTACTATGGTAGGCAAAACATTATCAATCTATCGATGTACATCGTTCTCTCCAGCTCCCTCGTCGTCCCTCTTCATCGGCTCGCCAGTTCTTGCGTCGCCGGTGGCTGGTCGTTCTTCTCGAGGCGTTCAAACTCGCGTACTTTGTCGAGGTACGTGAGCGCGGCGCCGTCGCTCCAGTTCTCGAGCTTCCAGTTCCCCTGGTAGAACGCACAGTGCGAGCCGCGCTCGGTCTCGACCAGCATGCGCTCGCCGTTCTTGAAGATGTCCATTTGGATCGTTTCTTTCGTGCACACCGGGTCGTCCAGCGCGTTAATGCAGAGGATTGGCCGCGCCGCGCGGTGGAGATCGCGCGTCGGCTCGTTGTACTTCCAGTAGTCGGCGATGTCGGCGTGGCCGTGCATCTTCATGTACACGTGCTCGTCAAACTCCTGGATGTTGCTCGCGTTGAGTGCGGCGTCGACGTCGATCGCGCCTTGGAGCTCGGCCGCGTGCTGGCTCAAAAACTTTTGGAGGCTTCGCGTCATGAGAAAATTGTAGATGGGCTGTACAAAGCCTTTGCAGAAGAGATCGAACGTGTTGTACCCTGGGGAGACCATCACACCGGCGCGTATCCGCGAGTCGTCGGCCGTGTCGCCCAGGTACGCGCAGAGTAACCCACAGCCGGCCGACGAGCCGATGCCAAACAGCTCGGCCGTGGGGAATGCGTGCTCGATCTGCGCGATGGCGAGTTTCAGGTCCTCGACGCAGCCAAAGCCCTGGAGCTTGGGGGTCGTGAGCTTGACGCCGCCGTGGCCGCGCTTGTTGAAGACCACGGGACGGTACCCGCGCTCGAGGGCCTCGGCGCACAGTGACTGCATGTCGACACTTGAGCCCGTGAGCCCGTGGAGGATCACGACGATCGGCGCGTCTTGTGCCAGGTCCTTGAGTGCCTGGCGCGTGTTGGACGCGACGGCCCAGTCCAGCGACGCCTGCCCGCCGTCTGCCATCGTGAGGATCTCGCGCTTGAATTCGACACGTGTTTGCTCGACGACAAATGTCAGCATGATCTGGATGTGCTCGTTGGTCCACCACGCGGGCGTGTACCGGTCCAGCGTCGGTTGGATGCCCTTGGCGACAAACTGGTTGAGCTTGGACTCACCATACACGACGCGCTTCTTCGTGGTCTGCGCGCTGTGAACCATGTTGCCGATCGACATCGTCGCAGCGGCCGCCACCAGTCTATTCCCAATCACACAAGAGAGAGAGAGAGAGGCGTCAGCACTTGCGCTCGCCGAGACAAGCGGTAGAGGGGAAGCGACTCACAGTTGCGGGGAGAGCAGTCCCTGGCGCATGACGAGCGTGCGTGCGTGTTTGTGTTTGCGGGGGCGTCTCGGAAGTGTATCAGCGCCGGCGAGAACCCAAGGGGAATCAAACAGACCGCCGCAACGCCCCGTTCTGTTTCGGGTTTCATGTCGGGAACGTCATGGGTGACGCGTCGCACAGAATGACTGGCTTTTTACAGCCGCTGAGACCGTCGGGCCAGCCAATCATTTGCGAGGAGTGATGTCATCATGGGTACAGAAACAGCTTCTGTTGCGAATCGTATCGTAACTTACGATACGATACGATATGGGTACATAGCGCCCTAACGCGAACGCGTTTGACCGAATGGTGACGCCCCTTGAAGCCACGACCAACGGTGATGAATAGAAGTATTATAGCGATGGCAATCAATTCGATCGCGTGGCTTCCTCCTATTCTACTGGTGGGTGCAGTTAGCGTCAGCGCGTCTGTGCCTCACTTGCACCCACGGCCGCCGGCAAACGCAAGGCACGACGTGCTCTCGTTCACGGCCAGCAACGTCGACGTGAACGACAAACAGAAGAGAATAGCGAACACGCCAAATAGCACGATGGGCACGACAAGGCTCGCGTCCCCACGCGCGGCGATCTCTCTCACGTGGCGCTTCTGGCGGGGCAGCAGTCGGAACGTGGCGACCACCACGAGAACGCGGATCACGTACTGCGCGAAAAACTGGTTCGCGACGTGCCACCGAACGGCCGACGTGTCAAGCGTCAAGTCGGTCACAGCGGGATCGAACGTCGTGGCCACAAGATTCTTGGACATGGCCATGACCGTGCCGCCGAGGTTATACACCGTTGAGATGAGACCGTACGTGACGGCCTCGTACCCTGGTGCAGCGACTTCGATAATCAGGATTGAGCGCAAGAGGTACACGAGCACGTCACCGCCCACGACGATATACAGGCGGCTGTAGAAGAACGTGAGGCGACGCCACACGTCGAAGACCGTAATCATATCCATGGGCGCAGCGACCAGAAGCGGCGGCAATATGCACACGGCGAGCAGCTTGCGCCAGTTGGTGTTGGTCAGGTAGACGATATACACCGCGGCCGCGAGCATGTTGCTGGTCCACACGAGCGTGTTGAAGGCGATCACGGCGGCGTTCGACTCTCCGAGCCAGACACTGGTGATACTGCTCAGTTCCTGCGGCTGGTAGTCCGTCCCGAATCGCTCGAGGAAGCCAAACACGGCGATGCGCCACGTCGCGGGTTGCTGGAGAATGCGCCAGATATCGCGCAGCTGGGTCGTCAGGCGCTGTGTACTTCGCGTGATCTTGTCTTCTCTCAACAGCCACAGTGCTGCGATCACGCCACAACCAGCAAACACTCCTTGCGCTACCAGTGCCGCTTGAATGGGCACCGACGCCGCAAAGCTGCCTTGGAATTCCGGGCCGTTAAACGCGAGTTCGTACGCCAGTTTGGCAAACGCCGAACCGATGTACCGAAAGAAAAAGCAAATCGCAAGCAGCCGACCGCGTACGCGCTCGCCTTCACGCTGCGAGAGCTCAATGGCGACACCTTCAACGGCTGTCTGTGCGACGATGTGCGCGAGCGTTGCGACGATGATGACGGCGACAAACTTGGCGCCACGCGGATCGCGCTCGCCGTCTTGGCCGCGGTAGTAGGGCTTGGGGAGATCTGTACACGCCAGTGCAAACATGGAGACCATGTAGAGCCCCCAGCCGATGACAATATAGGGCCTACGGCGGCGGCGATGTATGGGGAGGCAGTCGGTGACGAAACTGGGGAGGAACTTGAAGAGCCACGGCAGCTCCGACAGCGCGATCGAGGCGTCGTAGAAGAAGTCGGCGTATCCAAGGTACGAACTCAGCATGGTCTTGGCGAGGTCTCTGGTCGAGATCGTGAAATAACCGATGAGGAACCAGCCGACCAGTAACCCCATGTACTCGCGACTGAAGAGCTGGACGGGGCCGCCCGGCCGGATCGCTCCGAACGGAAACGCCGTTGGCGTGTCCAGCAGCGCGACGTCCACGCGGTGCGTCGCGAACACCATTCGCGCGCGATGACTTGTTGTATTGTCGCATGACATGGAGAGCTGCGAGGCCGTGGACGCCATGATGATGGTTCTGGTGGCGGACTTGGTGGAGCGCGACGCCTCGGGGGCGGTATTGTTGTGGCGGACCGCTTCTTCGTACGGGTGTTGGTGTCGCGGGACGCTTGCTTCGTCATAGAGTACAATGCCGCTCGGTGGATTTGGCGCAGAAGTCGAGAGATAGATGCTCGGTCGCATGGTCGATTGTTGGGGGAGGTCGACGTGCGGTGTGGACGTCACGTTTTGAAGTGGGATCGGTGAGCTGGAATCATATTGGCTTTTTCGAGAGGCCTTGGTCTCGTACGTGAAAGAAATGGGACCATGTTCTTCTGCTTCTTTGGCAGTGTCACGCGATCGCTTTATCCTTTTAAATTGTTGGGAGCGGAAGGCTGCCTCTCCTCTCGAAGTGATGCGTCACGTGGTCTGCCACGTGGTGAGACGTTTCAAAGCTGAGCTGGCACTCCATCTCACCAACCGAACAAAGATGTATGTACAGTACCTGGATTCACGTCCTGGAAGCAGCTCGGACGTCATGTCCGATTCATTTATCACTCCGCGATCAACTTCGGTGGCAGGATGCAACAACAACAACAAACTCACGTGGATTCGCTTGGTAGAATCGCGAGATCACAACTTGATATCAATGGCTACACTTGGTTACACTACAGGCCAGGGAATCCTGTGGGCTTTCAAGGAGTACAGTAGCTGAATACTTGACTGAACGCTGATCTTCTAGTGTGTGTGTGTGTGTGTTTGGTGGAGTCTATTGAGTTACGTCTGGCGATCTACAGCAGCTGGCATAGGAAAATGCAGGTGACCATAAAATTAAACTGGGGTGGAGGTCTGCCACTGGGTGAAGTCTCCCGGGAGGAGAGAGGCAAGACTGTGCCACTCGTGACGATCGGTCGGATGGAACGTCTGCAGACTGCGAGCGCAGTCCATTGCGACGTTGGCGGCAGCGTCTGCCATCTTGTTCCACGCGCGGAGGTGGTGGATCCAGCGGGCGACGCCGATGCTGTCCGCGAGGAGACGGGCTGTCTCGTACTGCGCACGGAGGCGAGGATTCCGGGGCGGGCGGTAGGCTGCCAGCTGCCGGAG
>JAADXJ010001214.1:0-10156 GCA_023337735.1 Pythium biforme
CGGGCACCCGCTGCTGTCTGATCCGTCGCACGATGCAGAGTTTGACAAAAAGTGTCTGTGCATGTCCCTGCACTCTGACTCACTGCAGTACCGTACGTACAATACTGTATGTTGCGTGGCAAGTGTCTGCCTGGTGCCCCGTTTGCCACTGATCCAGTCTCACGTCAACTTGAAGTCAGAAAGATGCACCCGTTCAAGTACCACCCAGTCACTGAAACTCGCGGCGGTGGAAAACAAGCGTCTCTCCTGTGCACCAGTACCGAACCTGCTACGCGACACTGTACAACCGCTGCTCCAACACCACGAGTTCGGTCAATTCAACGTCTCTGCGGCAAAGACGGTAGAATGTAGCGCTCATCCGGGCGCGGCGGGGTAGTAACGGCGGCAAAATCCAGTGTGTAGCCCTCAAGGAGGTTTATTCTGGGTGAGCTCACCGCGGTCACTCACCGTCCATCTGATGCGGGTACTCAAGTTAATAGTACCGGCGGTACAGCGTTAGGAGGTGGAGGCTTCGAACGATGTTCGATTCGGTGCACCAAACCGGCAAAATGGTTCGGCTGTCAGCCAGAACAAGTCTGCTCAGATGGAAGGACACCCCCCGAGCGGTGCGACGGCCCAGAAGCTGCATTCGCGCGAACAGTTGGCTATTTTGTAGGAAATACAAAATGGATTGCGTCGATTTGTTTCTTCGATTGTGAGGGTCCGTATCGCAAAAGTACTGTATTCAATATTCGGGAGTCCTGCCTACAATACGAACTGTCAGTGAGAAAAAGCATTCCGCTCTCACTGATCCAAAACGCCTTTCTATGTGCAACTGGACGTCGAACTCCGTATCTTGCGTCAGCGGCTATCGCACATTTTTTCGCTTACGAGAGCACGGAGACATGTTGCATCGTCAAAAGAAACATTTCGCTTGCAATGGGGATTGGAAAATGTTGTACATTCAGCATAGTCATCAAAAGCTTGCGCATAGTTCGGAATCATCGTGTCGAACTGATCTCGTAAAAACAGACAGATTATGTCGCGAGAGACTACCTTGCGGTGTCACGATTAAGTTTGGATTTACTGTAATAAACACAATGACTTGTCCAGTGAGTGTCTCTCACGAAAAAAGGTGATCTTAAGCACAGGTGTCGTAGGGAACATGCTTTAGCCAAGCGTGTGGGACATACTTCATCGTTGGGAAGCGAACATTCTGAGTTTCCAACGCATGTATTCAAAGTTATCCAAGGTACATGTCGGCGACATGTACATGATATCGCTGTAGAAAGTCACTTCATCTTCATCAGCGAGGAGACGTGTACGCGAACACTTAGAGCGAGTTCATCTTGAGCTTGAGGAAGAACGCGCTGGCGAGCACACCAATGAGCGACATGATTCCGCCAAGGAGCACCGGCAGCTTGTAGCCCATCGAAGTCTCGACAAGGGCCGCACCGATGGCGAAGTTGAGCAGTTGGCCAAAGCAGTTGGCCGAGTTCAGCGCGCCGACGTAGATGCCGATGTCGACTTTGTCACCGTACACGTGGACAATAATCGGCACAAGCAGCGCGAAGACAACACCCTGCGAGAGCGAGGTGATGACGACGAAGAAGACGTCAAGCGCCACGACCTTGGTGAAGGCCATGATGATGAGGCAGGTCTGCGGGATCAGGGTGATCGTGAGGACCCACTTGGCGCCGAACGACTTGACCAGGAATGGAAGCGTCCACGAGAAGACGTAGCCGACGGCGTTGAAAATGAGATCCGTGGAGCCACCGGCGATCTGGACGCCGTCGTTGTAGTCATCCTGGGCCTTGGTACAGGTGGGGGCACACTTGTCGGCGTTGGTGGCATCACCGTCGTACACAACCAGGCCGAAGAACTGACCCTTGTTGCCGTTGTAGGCCGTGTAACCGTACATCACACAGAAAAAGATGAAGCAGTACACCACGAGGACACTTGGGAGCGAGCGCAGACCCGTGTAGATCGAGTAGAAGGCCTCGCCGATGCTCCTGAGGGTCGACTTCTGCTCCACGAGGCTCGGGTCCAGCGGTTCCTCCTTGACAACGATGCATACCGCACCAACGGTCACAAGCATGACGACACAGAGCATGCCGAGGAACCAGTGGAGCGTCAAGTGGGCCGGACCCCAGATCTCGATGTAACCCGAAACCAGGATCGAGCCGAGCGTCGACCAGCCCTGCGCAAGCGCAGCACCGGTAGTCTGGCGGTCGCCAGCCATGTCGGCAACGAGGAGAAAAGCTGGGGTCTGCACGACGTTGACGGTCACGTCCATCCAGATGTAGAAGAAGACGGTCAACGTGGCCGTCCACTTGCGGCTCATCGGGGTGCCGTCCTTGCCATCACCGTAGTCACCGAGACCCTCACCCATCTCACGCGTGTAGCCCATCAGGAGCCAGCAGATAATGCTGAGGAAGCCGGCAATCGCGAGGAACGGACGACGACGACCGAACTTGTTGGTGCTGCGGTCACTGAGCACGCCGATCGACGGACCCACGAGGATACCGGAGAGCGGACCGACGATCTGCGTGAGCTGGACGGCGAATTTGGGAAGCATGGTACCGAGGTACGGACCGAGCGCGGCCCACTGGGCCGACCAGGCCATCTGAATAGCCATACGCGGCATGGAGATGAGGAGCAGCATCATGAACGACACACGCTTGACCGGCTCGCCGTTGACGCCTTCCTCGAGCTTGGGCGAGCCATACTCGTTGTAAAGCGGCGTGTCAGCGTCTTCCTTGGCCTTGGTCGACATATTTCTCTTCGGGGCTGAGCCGGGAGTTGCTGCCTGCGAGTTGCTTGGAGAATTGAAGAATGATCAAACTTGCGGAAGGCTCCGACCGCTAGCCGAACCGAGCGACGGGAACCCAAACACGCGCAGCCTCCACCTGCCTTTTGGTTCTGCCTGTTTCGCTTCCCTCCTTGGCGCCACGGGGGACCCCCCCTGTGGCTCAAAAAAGGAAGGCGCAACCCTGAGGAGGGGAGTGGAGCAGCCGCCATCTCTCCTACACTCGAACAAGTCGCTTCGACCAGCTCACGTCTGCTCGATTTTGGGTTTTGAATGGAGTTTGTGTCTCTGCCACGACGGCGCCGTTGGGGTGTCGGGGTTCTGTACAATATGCTCTTCCCATCCGTTTGAATCAAGTAGACAAACTTCAAGTTTAACTTGGTTGTGAGTCGGAACAGAACGGCGTTGGGCAGGCCCGACTCACTTTGTCGACTGCGAATCGTGGTCTGCGATCATCAGTGGTTCTCCATAGAATCGCCACGGTGGCCACGACTTCTCGCGTGACAATAAGGCTCATCGCCGAGACAGCTTGTTGAAGCTGAAGCGGATCCGATGACAATATGTGAATAGTTGTACAATATCAGCTTTGACCCCCCATCTAGTAGAGTCTACGGTCGTGCCGCCTCAGTTGGCGAACATTGCCGAGCGCGAGTGCCGCAGAGATCCCAGACCGCGGGAATCCACATATTTCACGTTTTGTCATTTGTCAATCCGAGCCGATGGGATCTGATGTTGAACTTTCGAGTGCTGAGCCGACATTCCATACTTCTCGTCCATTTCTGTACGGCCCAATTGGATACCCTGTCCCAGTACGGACATAATCGGGATTGGTGCAAGACTCTTGCAGCAAGAGTCGCTCGCAAGTTCAAGTTCGCGTTTGGAACCTGTCTCAAATTCTTGTTTTGAGTCAAAAATCATACTAATAGGTGGACACTAACTGAGGCAAGAAATGTCTTTCCATGTACAGCACCGATGTTCGAGGACATTCTTCTTCCTCAGAATGCTGATTGGGTTTTCACGGGCTCAAACTACGTGTACCATACAGTGCCGATTCAACAAGCCTGGGATGTAGCAAGGACGACGTGGCTTGTACAGTACTGTAACTGCGGCCACCCAAGACTTCCCGTCCGGCACTGGACTGCACAGAACGAGGGGCGAAATCTTACAGTTCTATGTTTGTTGTATACAAAAAACATAGAACTGTAAAATTGATACGGTAGTATACATGCAACACACAACCAAGACCGCTGCAAATCCAGTGTCTAGACCTGGGTATGTAAACTGGAGGCTATGGTATTTGCCCACTTTTTTACGCTGAAGCAGCATGCAATACTCGCACCTCACACTATGTGGGTGATGTGTTGTACTACCGGCTGCCACCAACGTGGCAACTACAGTTATTAGTTGTTGGATACCGCAATCGCATGGCTTTGGCTGCCAACGCTTCGGCTGGATCCAAGGCGATAGGCCGCGAAATTTTCACAAGCACGCCGAGTTTCATCCGCCTCCGACTCCACCGTGGATGCACCAGCAGCACGTGTGCACCAAACCACATTGGAGCTGCATTGCCTCAGCAGCGTCAAGATGCCGTCACGACAACTCGTACTTACGACGGCGAGGCTCCTCGATGATCGGTCATGCAGCAGGCCAATATCTCTCGCGAGAGTTGCGTCGGAACTCACACAGTATGCCACCGGTATGTTCAATGACCGCTTGAGACAAATTGGATCAGCTCTGAAAATTGGGGGGATGTCGCGAACCTGCGCGATTTCCCGCTCTCTCTACTCAGCTTTCGGCTGGCTCATTCCGACATGAATTCGCGTTCAAAGGTGGCGGAATCCTGTTCAGTTATTAGCCCGCTTTGAACTCTCAGACAAATCCAAAATATGTGATCAATTGAAAACCTTTTGTTACGGCTTGGATAGTAGTGCTGCAAATCTGTCGCAATCAAATGAGGGATACCTATGATCCACGAATCTGTTACTGGTACCCCCCCTCTATCAGACAGGTAGGTAGGTACCTATTCCCAGGGCATCAGTACACTGCACTCATGCCCTCCTTCATAATCGAACGAGAGATCCACCATCAACGGTGTCTGCCAGGCCCCTCCACGACTTCCAGCTGCATCATCAGGATATGGCTGGGCGGGATCACCTGCTCCTTTTCCTTGGCGAATCGCATTCAGTGCACACCCCGGTGGCCCGGACGACGACCTCAATCGACGCAATCTCTCCGCAAATTGCGGCATATATGCGCGTGTATGCGTGCGGAGACATTGTACCGTCAGAGCATGCGCATAAATACGGACGGAGGTGCGCAACTCGATACCGTTGATCGTCCTTTCCGGTGCGATGTAGTGCCATGATGATTAGTAGCTTGGAGGTGACCTGTTTCGCCTCGCGCGACTTGCGGCCTCAAGCATTGGACCGGTTGCGGTGACACTACGCAACATACTGTACCGGACAAGGTATGTCGTTTATAAACACTTTGAAGTGTACAGTTGGTGATCCGTGCAAGGGTCAACGTGTTACAATTACCGCCGGCTTGTACTCACACAACTGTATTGCAGTGAGGGGGAGGTTTGTTGGAGCAGTGCTGGCCCAGCACAACAGAGGACTTCCACTTGCACATAAAAAGGGTATTTCACCCCACAACCATTTTAGTGGTTGTAATGCCAGGTCAAGTGTATTACGAGCAGAGCTTAAAAGCACTGTGCGTAATACACTTGACCTGGCATTGTATCACGTTTGGTGTTCACCGTCTGGCCCTTGTCATGTTCGTCTACTTTTCAGTGGAACTCACGGTGTGTGTGCTGTGTGAACAACCAATCGTAAATCTCCTACTGGGTCTTGGCCCAATCGAATGCGTCTCGCCATGTGAAACGGAGTACGCATTCGAATCTAAACGTCTCAAGACTGGCGTAAAACCATTTTGGACAGTGTTATCCCGGACTGCGAGATTTTCTGGATCACAGTAGACTGCTGTAGAACGCAGTTGCTCAGTGCTTCCAGGCTGGGTGACTGCGCGGCGTACATTTCCTTTCGACGCCAAGCGTGGCAATTGGGCTGCTCCAATGAACAATATAGACCGCTGGACAATTACGTCACCCAAGTGCAATCGGCTTCGACTCCCAGAGCGCAGAGGTCTCTGAGGAGCTCACTCGTTCGTCCACGCGATGGCTGGTTCCATGGTCTGTCAGGGTCTTTCCAACGGGCCACGAGCTTTGGAGAGTCCCATCGAAGGCCACAAAAATCGACAGAGATATTCTGTCGAACACGTCGGTTCCAAGAGCACGGAGCAGGTATCGCCGATTGCCAGCGCGAACTCGCTCATATCCACAACGCAGTCATCAGTCAAGCTTTTCAACGCATGTTTACAGAGGTATCCAAGGTACATGTAGCAGCCTGGGGCCACTCGGGTCAACGCTTAGAGCGAGTTCATCTTGAGCTTGAGGAAGAAGGCGCTGACCAGCACACCAATGAGCGACATGATACCGCCAAGGAGCACCGGGAGCTTGTAGCCCATCGAGGTCTCGACGAGCGCGGCACCGATGGCGAAGTTGAGCAGTTCAGTTGGCCGAGTTGAGCGCGCCGACATACACACCAATGTCGACCTTGTCGCCGTACACGTGGACAATGATCGGCACGAGAAGCGCGAACACAACGTTCTGCGTCATGGACGTGATGACGACGAAGAAGACGTTGAGTCCAACGACCTTGGTGAAGGCCATGATGATGAGGCACGTCTGCGGGATGAGCGAGATGGTCAAGACCCACTTGGCGCCAAACTTGTTGACAAGGAAAGGGAGCGCCCAAGAGTACAGGTAGCCAACGCCGTTGAAGAGCAGATCCGTTGATCCACCAGCTAGCTGCACGCCGCGGTTGTAGTCGTGCTGAGCCTTGGTGCACGTGTCGCCGCACTTGTCGGCGCCGGTCGCGTCACCACCATACACGACGTACCCGAAGAACTGGCCCTTGTTGCCGTTGTACGCCGTGTAGCCGTACTGCACACAGAAAAAGACGAAGCAGTAGATGACCAGCATGCTGGGCAGCGAGCGCAGACCCGTGTAGATCGAGTAGAAGGCCTCGCCGATGCTCTTGAGCGTCGACTTCTTCTCCACGAGGCTCGGATCCAGCGGTTCCTCCTTCACGACAAAGCACACCAACGCGACACTCAGCAACATCACGGCCGCGAGCATGCCCAAGAACCAGTGCAGCGTGAGGTATGCGGCGCCCCAGATTTCGATGTACCCGGAGACGAGGAAGGCGCCAAGCGTCGACCAGCCCTGCGCGAGCGCAGCACCGGTCGTTTGGCGGTCACCAGCCATGTCAGCAACGAGAAGGAACGCTGGCGTCTGCACGACGTTGACAGTCACATCCATCCAGATGTAGAAGAAGACCGTGAAGATGGACGTCCAGCGGCGGCTCGTGGGCGTGCCGGGCGAGCCATCGCCATAGTCACCACAGGCCTCACCCATCTCGCGCGTGTAGCCCATCGCGATCCAGCAGATCGCGCTGGCCACGGCAGCCCACGCGAGGAACGGACGGCGACGGCCCCACGGGCTGGTGCTGCGGTCACTGAGCACGCCGATCGTGGGACCCACGAGAATGCCCGAGAGCGGACCCACGATCTGCGTGAGCTGAACGGCGAACTTGGGGAGCATGGTACCGAGGTATGGGCCGAGGGCAGCCCACTGGGCGGCCCAGGCCATGTTGATGGCCATGCGGGGCATCGAGATGATCAGCAGCTTGAGCAGCGACACGCGCTTGGTCGGCCCGGTCCCGGCTTCCATGTCGTCGACCTTGGGCGAGCCATACTGGTTGTAGAGGTTGGGCGTGGCCGCCTCGACCTCCTTGGTTTGGGTCGACATGGTTCACTGGAGTATGGCAGTGTGATCCTTTGGAAGAGACTGGAGCTTGGCCTAGAAGTGGTCGGACGCGGTCCAATTGAGGAATGACGAAGCGAGGACGAGAGATCGCGGCCGATTGGTCCGGGAACAGAAGAAAAGGCCACCAACGACGTGTGAGGAAGAAACAGATAGCGCCTCCACATGGAGTATTACGCTGCCTTGTACGATAGTGGGTTGGGACCCGTTCCAAATTCAGTAGAAGAGCAGACGCTGTATGCAGAGACCAAGATAATATCTCGTGGGCATCAACACAAGGAGATGAGCAACCGGCGCTGACGCTGCGTTCCGGTTGCCGCTGGAAGCGGGATCTCGCTCTTTCGCTGTGGGCGGTCGGTGTCGATGAGCGGACCGCTATGACTCGGCTCAGTCATCGCCAGCTGCCGCGGCGAACTTGAACTTGGGAGCAATACAGACTCGTTCAGCCCACTCGCTTGTCCCCCTCGCTTCGCTCGACGTGGTCTCGCAGCTTCAAGGAGGCCGCTCTCTGGGCCGCACAAAGCGCTATAGTACTGAGTACTAGTATTTATAGGACAGCGATGCCTCCCGGCTGGGGAGTCCCGAGGCCATTGCAGCTACTGTACTGTATCACGTTGAGCCGAGCACAGCCTGTGCATAGAGGGGCGTCGAAGCTGCGTACCGCAGTGCCGTCCGAGCGGGATCGGACGTCCCAGCCGTGCTCCGTATCGAGTTTTAATCGGTAACAAAAACAAGAAGACCCAGGCTATGGATGGCGTGCCTTTTCGCTCTTTTGTTCGACACCGGAACAAAGAGTACCGGTAGAATGCAACTTGGGTTTGGTGGGCTCAGGATTTGCCAGTCGCAATGCACGCACTGATACTGTGTACGGTGAGTTGTCTTCGATGCCAGGAGGATGGTTCTTGTTGCTTCAGAATTGTTGCTTCAGAATCGGTGGAGAGGTGCCCATCGAGAAAAACGCCCAAGCACCCAAACAATCGCGACGACGTTGTGGTTTGAATAGGGTATCATATTACACAGTCTCCATAGCACGCAACGCCCATCATCTGGTTTTGATCCTGCATTCGGGTATTCATTTATACAGGTGGATATGCCAAGTCCATCTCAGGTTACTGTATGTACCGTACAACGGGACATTCAAAAACATTGGGAGAACTGCCGTTCTCCCAATGTCTGAAAAGTCAAGAAGCTGGCCGCAACGATTCCTTCAGGTCGTGATGAAGGGCCCCGCCCCGGCGATAACAAATGCACTGACCCTGACGATTCTTCAAGTTGGCTCGTTTCTCGCAACTTTCGCCATCAGCATCTGAGTACTGCTGTAGGATAGGAACCTCCAGTTTTGCGAATAATCGTCATTGTCGGGCTCACATCGGTTTACGCGGCGTAATCATTGAAGACGCTCTCCCGATTGATGTCACCCGACGAGCTCCAAAAATTCAACGTGTTGTACAGAACACGGTGGGCGATCCGACTTTCGTGCTTCAGTTTTTAGTCAGGAGGCCCGCAGTACCATGCGCTGCTGGCGGTGTCTACTCCTGAGAAGGCAGCGAGCGACGCCCTGCGAACAAAGCGTTCTGTACATGAGCTTCCTGTACAGTATGCGCGATGGCCAACGTCCAAGGCCGCCGTTGCGAAAGGCTCGGGTGTGTGTGAGTGTACGGTCCCTTCGCTGCACTCCACAGCAGCATACTGTGCAAGACTATCCAAGCCCCACATCCGCGGCATAATCTGCAAAGAACCCGACGTGAGCAGCTTGAAAGTGGTGCAGCAGCATCGGCCGCTGCATTTGCTCGAAACTGGCCCGTGTCCTCGCCACGGTGCCTCAGGGCCAAGGGGATACGCAGGGTTTGGAATTTTCTATCGTGGGGGCAGGTCTGCCCCTGCTTCATTCACATGGGTATTGGTTTTCAATGACCATCAACCCAATTATTGATTGACTCGGATTTCGAGCCCCAATCCGGATGCTATTGCATTGTTCCAAACCCTCGATATACTGCTAGTACACTCATAACGATCGTCGACGATCCTTCTAGGTCTGTGGCGTACTACGTAGTAGTACTGCTTAGTACATACCGGTAGGACTGCCGTACGTCTATTGTAAACTGAAGTTCACGTCGTCGACTGCGATACTGCGGCAGTTCACGCCTTCTAGTACGTAGCTCACCGAAAGCGCCGTCATTGGTGCAATCGATACCGGTACAAGGGGATTGGCAACAGAAAACACACACGAATGCAGTGACACGAATAAAAGCTGTTTTTGATGTGATAGACATGCAGATGGGAACGCCCTCTCACTCTCTCAACCACCAAGACGTCGCGAGACACAAGTCGGCTCTACGCACTTACATCGAGTACATCTTGAGCTTGAGGAAGAAGAAGCCGATGATGATGCCGATCAAGCTCATGACACCGCCGATGAAGATCGGAAGCTTGTAGCCCATCGAAGTCTCGACAAGCGCCGCGCCGATCACAAAGTTCAGCAG
>JAADXJ010001215.1:0-10153 GCA_023337735.1 Pythium biforme
CCACAATGATATGGGCCGCGCCAGAGCAGATGCTCACACCCAGCGGTGGGCCACACTGTGGATCTTCAAGTGACTCAACAAGGGAGGAATTGACATTGCGCCCAACACGTCCCAGCGCAAGCCAACATGGGCACCCTCGGTCTCTCGCTGCGCGATGGCTATTTGTCAGCAGCCAGCCGGGGGTCATGAATACCGTTTCCTCCACATCGGATTGTACCGGCCCCTGTACAGTACCTACGTAGGTATAGTCATTACCCGTACGGTACATCAGAGAAAGTGACGCCGTACCCACATCCACAGACTTGTTTGGGTGCGTGTGACACGCCTTCTGTCGTGTCCACAGTCTGCTGGGTCAGTCTGCTGATACACGACGTTGGACATGAGAGTACAGTGCCGGTACTGGCACTCTAAACTGCGTCTTCATTCTCCAAACTTCCACCTCCGCCTACCGTACCATGATCAAGGCCGGCTTCACCCGACACGCACGACCGGACGCAGCGGCCGCCAATGGGCCCGACCTCTCCACCGTGGAGCTCCTTCCTCAAACGCAAACGCCGCTCGTCGCCATCGACCGCAAGTGGTGCTTTCCGACGCCCGTGACGCTCCACGTCGAAGAGAACCCGCTCACGCGCAAGATCAACGTCGTGCGTCTCGACGCCCGTAAGGAGCCGCTGCTCGAGATCCGCCGCGTCGACTCGACACGCGGCGATCTCTTCCACGTGATGGATGTGGCCACCCAAGAGCACGTGCTGACGGTGGACGGCGCCCCGGGCGCCCACTTTGATATCTTCCCCGGCCTCCATGAGCGAAGCACCGACACCACCATCGAGCGCGAGCCGGGCCTGCTTGCTTTGGCCGTGACCCACACGGGCTCGACCTTGCAATTCCAGGATGTCGAGCTGCGCCGTCCGAGCCGTGCGGTGCTGGCCGGCGCGCTGCGCGACCGCGTGGCGCTCGTGTCGGTCCACCACGGCGTCTCGTGGCAGCCTATCGCGCGCATCAACCGCCCCGAGCACGCGTTCTTCAAGCTGCCGCACTCGACACTGGAGATCGCGGCTGGCGTGGACATCACGCTACCGCTCGTGCTGTGGCTGGGTCGCTGGGCCGTGTACGAGCTGGAGCAGCGCATCGGCGCGCGACCGACCTCGGGGCAATGGTACGGACAACCGAACCCCGGGACGTGCCGCTGATCCAGGAGCGGCGCAAGAGTTTCAAGAGCAAACAAACAGGACGGCACTGCGCTGATCCGTGTGGGAGACGAGGCTTTGCTCGCCAGCATTCAAGTGCCGGCAGAAGGCGTTGCCAACGGCCATTACTGTACACTGGCGGCAGGACGAGGAACGAAGAGACCGCCCACGGAAGAAGACGATGAAGACGGAGAGAAGAGATGCGTCTCCTGGGGCAGAACAAGAGGAAGAGTCCGGGAAGAGCTTGAAGTTGAGGTTCAACCGCAACAACATAAAAAAAAACATCGAACGTTTGTGTTTCATCAAATCTTCGATTTTTCTGTGTTGGCTATGAAGCCATCCACAATAGAAGCCCCATCGCGGTGACATGGACATGTGCACGTTCCCCGTCACACATGCTTGCCCACGGCTTTGCGTCTTTGTTCGAGGCACAAGGCGAAGCAGCCAACACGCCATCGTCGGCCATTTCCACAAGAACCGCAAGACCACCACCACAACCACCAAGACGCAACGTCCCCAATGTACCCGTACACCAACCGGCACCACCATGCAGCGCCGGCCAACGCGGAGCCCTATCCGCACGCTCACGTCGTTCCGACCCGCGTCGCGCCATCGGCGGTGGAGCTTCTTCCTCAAACGCATGCCCCGATCGTCGCCATCGAC
Organism: Pythium biforme; assembly: GCA_023337735.1. Lineage (NCBI taxonomy): Eukaryota > Oomycota > Peronosporomycetes > Pythiales > Pythiaceae > Pythium > Pythium biforme. The sequence continues at coordinate 1,851 of JAADXJ010001215.1, forward strand.
CGCAAGTGGTGCTACGCGACGCCCGTGACGCTCCACATCGAAGAGAACCCGCTCACACGCAAGATCCGAATCTTCCGGGTAGACGCCCCCAGGGAGCCGCTGCTCGAGATCCGCCGCGTGGACTCCAAGGTCGGCGATCTCTTCCACGTAGTGGACGCGCGAACTCATGACCACGTGCTGACGATCGACGGCTTTGGCTTCTGCGGGCGCTTTGACGTGTTCCAAGGTTTCCACGTGCCGTCCATGAAGCGCACGACCGGCCCGCTGCTGGTGGACGCTGCGTGCGCCCACGTGACCGTGTACTTTGACGACGCCGAGGCGCACCACCGCCCGACGCGCGTCATTGTCGACGGCCGCTGGGGCGACCGCGCGGCCGTGGTGTCCATCCACCACGCCGTGAGCGCGCAGCCCGTCGCGCGAATCAACCGCCCACATCACTTGTGGCTCAAGCTGCCCTACTACACGCTGGAGATCGCCGCCGGTGTCGACATCATGCTGCCGCTCGTGCTGTGGCTCGGCCGCTACGTGCAGTTTGAGCGCGCGCGTCTCGCCATGTTCACGCAAGAGACCGCCGACTGGGGCAACTGGTCGTGGGTATGAATGACGCTCCCTGGGCTGTGTGTATTTATGAAGTGGGTGCCGAATCCCGTATGTCTTAGATTCTATCCCGAATATAGTGAATGTGTCCCTCGTTTAACGACTCCAATCCCGTGTTGGAGGGGCTCTATTCTGGGCTGCACGTGCCACCTCGCCAAAGATAGGGCCAACATGGCTACATAGATCAGAGGCGTCTTGTCGGGCACAGAAGACGCCGAACGCGCCAGCAGCATCTACAGATCACTCTTCAGGCCCCGCTCTCGCGCGTCGTCTTCCTCCATCCAAAGTCACCACGAGCGTCGCCATGGCGCCCGTCGCGAAGAACCCTTTGCTGGGCGCGTCCACGTACGACCCGCGGCCCAAGAACCACCTCAAGCCACAGACCTTCAAGATCGTCGAGAGCAAGCTGCGTCTCGACTCGACGGTCGCGCAGTTCAACCCGCTTGCGACGCGCCTGGACCTGCGCGACCCAGACCGCTTCCAGACGTCGGCGCGGGACGTTGGCAGCAAACTCGACGGCGTGTTTGAAGAGAGCAAGTTCGCGCCGCAGCACGTCGGCAAAGTGCTGCGCTTCTTCACGTTCTACTTGGAGGGCGTCGACGAGAGCAACCTCGAAGTCGTGCGGCTGCGCAAGAACGTGATCTTGTTCTACCTCCACGACAGCACGTTCGAGATCATCGAGCCGCGCGAGCAGAACAGTGGCATCCCGCAAGGCACGTTCCTCAAGCGCTGCCCACTGACCAAGCCCCATGGCGAGGCGTACTCGCAGGACGATCTCCACATTGGCATGGATTTTCCGATTTTCGGGCGCACGTTCAAGCTGTATGACTGCGACCCGTTCACGCGCGAGTACTACGCGTCCCAGGGCGTGGACGTGGGCACGACCATCGTCATCCCCAAGGATGAGTACACAGTCACGCGCGAGCAGATCACGCGCATGTGCGGCGGCGACCACGAGCGCTTCTACGGCAAAGTGCGGTACCCGCTCAAGACCTACATGGAAGCGTCGCTGGGCAACCCGATCCGCTCGCGCCTGCAGAGCGAGAAGAAGCGCAAGTTCCTCGCCAACAACCGCAAGGTGCTGTGCTTCCACTGCGAGTACGACGACCGCGAGAAGTTGTATGGCGACCTCATGTGCTACACGCTCAACTTTTTCCTCGAGGACGACACGGTCGAGATCAAGGAAGTGATCAAGCAAAACTCGGGCCGCGATCCGTTCCCGCTCCTGCTCAAGCGCGGGCGCTTGCTCAAGAACTGGAAAGGCTCGCTGCTGGACGAGCAAGACCGCGGCGTCGAGGAACCGCCGGCGCGGGAGAGCTACTACAACGAAGAAGACCTCGCTGTGGGCAACGTCGTCACAGTGTTTGGCCGCGCCATGCGGATCGTGGACGCCGACCCGTTCACACGGGACTACTACCAGGTCGCCTGGGGCATGCGCCTTGCCGAGCCCATGGCCACGACGATCGAGCGTCCGGCGTTCCCCAAGCCCGACCCGCCGCCGTACATGGGCTACGGCACTGAAGAGGATTCGCTCGGCTCGTGCGTGTCGCTCGTGCCCAAGCCGCCCAAGAAAGACTTCAACAAGATGGCCCAGTTCGACCGCATGCTGCTGCGCTTTAAGGCGCGCATGATCTCGACCCGCAAGGAGCAGGCCCAACGGCGCTTCATCATCACGTACTTCCTCTCGGACGACACTTCGGTCATCTACGAACCGGAGCAGCGCAACTCGGGCGTGATCAACGGCAAGTTCCTCGAGCGCGGCGCCTACAAGAAGCCCGACGGCTCGCGGTATCTCATGGACGACTTTGCGATCGGCGCCGAGCTCGTGTACAACGGCTTCCGCTTCGAGATCATCGACTGCGACGAGTACACGCGCAAGTTCATGGCCGCGTAGAGTCCGAGAGAGAGGCGCACAGCGGCAGAATATTAACGCTTTTGTATATTGCTCTTCATTTTTTCGCTTTCGTCTCTCGCTGTTTTCTATTGTGTGTGGCTGCGTGTGGCAATCGAAACACACTCATCGCTCACGTGGAATCCCTCCCTGGTGTGCTCTTTTTCTTAGGCGCTGCCCGATTTGTTGAGACGGTGCACGATGAACATGCTCGTGTCGAGGTACGCGAGCGTGACGTTCTTGATGCAGTCCTTCTCCCGCGACGAGAGTTCCTGGTCGGGCTTGCTGGCGCTGCACTTGTCCCAAGCGATGGCCGTGATCTTGGAGATGGCCTGCTGGATGAGCGCGCGCTGCTGCTCCTCCATGAGCATGCCCTGCACTTCGGCCACGCCGGCCGACGGCGCCGCGGGCGCGCGCGTCTCGTAGGCCGCCGGCGCCGGCGACGAGTACTCGTACGAGGGCTCCTCGTACGACGACGAGTACGCCGGCTGCTGCGCCTCCGCCTCGGGGGCCTTCTTGCCGAATCCGAAGAAAGACATGGTGCTGACTAAGTAGTAGCTTCTCGGCGATTTGCTTCTCGGGGGAATGGACGGTCGAATCGAATCGCATGGATGGGAATTTCGGCCAAGAATTGCTAAATTACCTTTTTACGATCTGATCTACTTGATGAATACATCAATGCACTGTTTAAGGCACATATTTTGCTTTGATGCTCTCCATAATGTTTTAATTACGGATATGGACGTTTCTGCCCTCTCACACCAGGCAAATTGAAGTTTCCCCGTTCCCCGACTATGAGCGGCCTCCGTCACCAGCAAGGCAGCGAGACTACGGAACCACAAGCCCCAGGCACGCGGACATGAAGAAGCGACGGACCCCTACACCCACTGCAACCGCCAGGCTCGCGCCGCTCGTGACAACAACGGCCACGGCGGCGGCCACGCATGGTGAACCACATCGGCCGCTCGGCGCCGCGTCGGACGCGCGCTGTGAATCGCCCCAGGACGATCCCTTTGCAGCAGCAGTCGCGGCAGCGGCCATGCGGTCGCCTCCCAAAAAGTTTCCGCGCCTGCAGACGCTCGCGGCGCTCGCGCACGACCACGTGGCGGCCATGCACAGCGGCGACTTTGTCGCGCGCAGCCGCCTCCGCTTCCACCAGCAACAGCAGCAAGATGACGACTCGAGCGAACGCGATGGCGCGAAGGCGCACCGCGTGAGCCGCGAGAGCGCAGCGCTGGTGCTGCAGAGCGCGTGGCGCCGCTCGGCGGCCGTGCGGCTCCGCGCGCGGCTGGTGCGCGCCATCTGGCAGCAGCAAATGGAGCTCGCGGCCTGGCTCACGCAAGACCGTGAGCAGCTCCACGAAATCCTCACGACGCTCACGACTGCCTCTACCGACACGCGCCAGCCGCTTGTAGCCGTCCAGCGCTTCATCATGACGCAGTCGAACGACTCACAGAGGCTTCGAACGCTGCGAAGCGCGAACGTCCAACTGCCCGCGCTATTGCTCGCGACGTGGCTCTGCTTTACGCTTGGTATCCGCCGCCGCAGCCGCTTCCTGCGTCGCCCCGCGCCGGCCATTCTCCACGCCGTCCACATCCCAGTACGCAAGACCTGTCGACTGTACAGCCAGCTCTGGCGCGAGACGACGCGGCGCGCGGCATGCACGATCCAAAATCGCGTGCGCGCATTCCTCGCACGATGCAAGTACTGGAAGCTTTTGTGGGCGCATCACCGTGCGCAGGCGGCCGTGCGGCTCCAAAGTGTGTACCGCGCGTGGGTCGCGCGGCGCCGCGTGTGGCGGCTGCGCCGACGGCGCGCAGCTATTCGTATCCAGTGTTTGTGGCGCGTGTGCCGCGCGCGGCGTTGCGTCCGACACCGACGCGTCTCCCTCATCGCCAAGCATTTTCTCACGGGTATCACGATCCAGGCCGTCGAGACAGTGTCAGTCGAGATCGTCCAGCGAGCGACTTGCCAGATTCAGCGAACGTTTAGAGGGCAACGCGCGCGTGCGCAGTTCCGCGTGCTCGTCGCGCGCCGGTACCAGCAGCACTGGCACAAGAACCCGTCGCGAGGCTACCGACTGTTTGCGAAGCGCTGTTACCTCGAGGCCGCAGTCTATCTCGAGCGATGCTTCCGCCAAGGCATTTTCCAGGACGAGAACACTTCCACAGTCAAAGAGATTGTCGTTCATGAGGCACGTCCGGTCTCAAGAGGCCGCGTGGCCGTCGATTACCACCGAAATCGACTGGTGCCCAGTGGATCCAGGCTCACATACAGTTTCAGCGAAGCCCCCACACCGCTGGATTCCGATTTGGTCTCGAGCGCAGAGCAACACCGTGTCCCCTCGGAGCGACGGCCAGCGTCTCCTTCGCATGACATGCCAGTGAGCAGTGCGCGTGTGTCGCCTTCCGCGAAGCAGCTCCAGTTCTGGCAAACGTACGCGCTCTCACACTGGTTTTCGTTCCAGTCAAATGGAGATCCGCTCCACTTGAGACAGACACGCGTCGGCTTTGAAGCGTTCCTGCGGCTTGACGCGGTGTCCCCACGTGAAGTAGTGAACGGCGCCGCAGACGATGCGGATCTCCAAATGTTGCGGCTACACACGCATGTGTGCCTCGTATATTGTGTGTACTGGTCGAGAAAACAGCAACGCGATGCAAGTGCGGGTAACGAGGATGAAGTCGCTCTCGCGCTTTGCATCGAAGTGCTGGACGCATTGGACATGCTCTCCAGTCTAACGACGTCAGGTATGGTCCAGCAAGCGAATCTTTGGCGCGCTCAGCTTCTCATGACAAGTGCGTCGCTCTATTTGAACGAACAAGAACATGACGCGTGCTGTGCGCAGCTGCGAACTCTGCTGGCGATGACGCAACACGGACAGTGCTCACTCTTTGACGAGATTGATCTCCGCTTTCTGCTGGCGGTCGTCATACTACAGTCCACCAAAACGCATCCCCTCGATCCGACAGGTGAGGCAGAAATGCATCTGAAGATGTGCTACCAAGAGATCGAGCTGTGGCCTAGTGTGGGCTTTTACCACGGCGAACTGAGTTCTGGGGACGCCGCCACGAAACTCCAAGACGAGCCCGTCGGCTCGTTTCTATTGCACCATGAAGCGAAACCCGACCCTGCTCCGAGTACCGCTGCCACGGCCGTAAATGCGCCAAAATTATTGTTGAAAGTCAAGCTCAGCGACGATCCGTGCAAGATCTCGTCGCTGCGGATCCACTTTGAGACCGGGCAGTACCACATGAAGAAGCTGCCCAACTGCTCCGACTTTAGCGTCCATGAATTGATCCAACAACTACCGCAAGCTGCTGGAATCCAATGGTCTCGCGGCGTTCGCCGTGGTCTATACGTAGCTGCGTTGGAGAAGAAACTCTCACCCGACCACCGAGCACAGCTTGTGCGTCGTGCTTGTCTTCTTCCGTGGCAACAATGGGCATGGCGAGTTTCGTCGTCCAGTACTCGCCACAACGCATGCTGGGGGGCGTTGTGCCAGCTGTTTGCCGTCCGGCTCGAAGCCTCCGACGCCCACGAGATGGCGGCATTGATCGCTCGGGACGGATTGGCGGTCGCGAGGGAACGCACGCTCCGGGCAGATTTATTCTTCACGGTGGGAAGAGTCTGTTCCCAGTTGCAGCGACGAGTGGATGCGACGCTCGCGATGAAGCACGCCGCGATCGAGAGCGCGCGTTTGTCGGTGCCGTTCAACCGAAACTTCGTCGCTGTCATGCGTGCGATGGCTGGCATTGGCACGCAGGCCCATTCGTTTGGGAACCAGCTCGAGCGCATTGGTAAGCTCGAGCGTATGTGCGTCAAGGCGTGGTCATTTGATAGTTGTTCGCCGATGCTGCGCGGCCATCCGTTCTGCGAGGCGCTACTTTTACAGCGCGTTGACGATGAAGTGGCCCACGAAAGCGTCGCCGATACGTTTTTCCTACGGGCACTGTTGCGCGCGCACATGAAGGCATACCTGGACAACGGACAGTACGAATCGACCCACGTCGAACTTGCTTTTGCGTGTGTGCGGCGGTTGTTCGAACGGTTCCATCAACTCGGCACAGGTGGTGAGGATTTTGGTGGTGTCCTCACGTGTGCTCGCCATGTTCGAACGACTCTGTGCCACGCAGAGAACCTCACATTGCCCACGCATGCATCCGAGTTCTCATTTCACACGTTCCTACTCACGTGGCATCGCATGCCGTTCCAAGTCGCGTTCGAGATGGCTGAAGTGTTCTATCGCTGGCCGCTCATGGGCTGCGAAACGCTGATTGATGTGTACGAGAGTCTCTACGGCCGGCTTCGCAGTGCCAAGCCGCGGAATTGGGCCTATTCAGCTTATGAGGAGCTGCTGCTCGTGCGATTGGCGTTCTTATTCGCACAACGTGCAAATGATGCGACCGATAGATCGACGCAAATATTGCTCGCGAGAAAGGCCGTTGAGCTATTCGATGAGTTGATTGGACTACGTCGCCTTCGAACACTCAGTCCACATGCTACTGGCGCTGTGAAACGGATTCAGTGGCCATCATCCTCGTGTCTCCGCTTTCCACTTGGATTCTCACTGAATGAAGTCGTATTCATGCGTGGGCTCCTGTGGGAGCGAGTGAGCGACGTGGATGGTAGCAACAAGGTTGCCAAGACCACCGCCCACGCGAACGCGTGGCGTGATTTCGACTTCTTACATCGCGAGCTGCTGGCAGTTGTTGTGCGGGAGCGAGAAGAAGAGCGAGAGATGGCCAACCGACAAAAGAAACTCAAGGGCGTGCGCGTGTTTGTGGGTGACACTACGGACGTGGGGGTCACGGACCTGCTCTACAGCAAGCCCTATGTGGTCGTGCAGTGCGAGAAGCAGCAGCTCTCGACCCAGCACACGGCGACGTGGATGAATCGACTCTCGCCTGGTTGGGACGAGCACATGGAGATCGACGTGGCGTCTTCCAAGGCGCGACTGACCATCACGGTGATGAATCGCTCGACGCGTCTACGCCGTCGGCACGCCGAAGACCAAGTGTTGGGTCACGTGCAAGTGCACGTGGAAGAGCTACTGGCAAACGCCGTCAGCTATCAACGTCCGCAATGGTACAATCTCAGCTGTCGTGGCGCCGACGTTGGTACAGCGGTAGCTTGTGGGCAGCATCCTCGCATTCGCCTGGCGTTCCAGCTCCAGATGCAAGCGATTTCCACCCAACAGTCTGCTTCTAGGTGTCGTTCTTCCCGAAAGATGCGAGGCAACTGGGACGTAGGCCAAGTGAAGCAACACATGCACGGCGATCTGCGGCGTTTTGTGAATCGTCCGTGGATCTGGCGGTGGTATGCACGCCACTGGCTCGCCGATAAGGAGTTTTGCATCGCCGCGTGGTTTTTCCAGCGTGCGATCCGCTTGCATGTGGCGGAGGCGCATCAGTCGGAAGAAGAATCGTTGGCGTACGCAAGTGACCTCGTAGATGTCACCAAGTGTTATCGAGCGACGATGGGCCCCGTGTGGCGAGAGTTCGCTCGCGCGATGCTGGAACAGGCTATGGGGATCGTCCGGACGGCGTTCGAGAGAAACGGCTCTAGCGACTTGGTTCTGCGGAAGCAGCTGAGCGCGATTGCAAGCATGCTCGGCGAAGGAAGCGTAGCATCACCACTCAGAAAGGAGCTCACAAAGAGGATTCCGGCGTCGTCCCACTGGATTGCGATGCGGAAGCGACCGAGCAGTGGCGACAGTCACGTAGGCGACCTCTATTACTTCAACGAAGACACTTGCGAGCGATTCCGTGGCGTGGAAAGCGAGCCACATGTCCGCGCGCCGCTCGAGTGGGAAACC
>JAADXJ010001216.1:0-10153 GCA_023337735.1 Pythium biforme
CAACGGCCACGGCAACGGCCACGGGCTCCACGCCGTCGCGGCCTCGCTGCGGCTGCGGCGCAAGCGGCCGACCGCCGCGGGCGACGCCAACAACAGCAGCCACGACGCGTCGCCCGCGCTGTCGCCCTCGCTGGCGGACGCAGCGGCCGCAGCCGCGTTGCAGATGCAGCCGCCACCGGAAGCGGCGGTCGTCGCGGGCGAGTCAGCGCGGCGCCGCGCGTGGAAGAACCTCACGAGTCCGCTGTTCTCGCCGCCCACGCGGCGCCGCGCCAAGCACACCCACAAGGACAGCGAAGCCGACGACTCGGAGTACTCGGACGCCGGGGGCGGCCACAACCCCCCTCCCAAGCCGTCGTCGCCCTCGCTGCGGCCGGGACTGCTGCGCGCCGTGTCGGCCATCACGCCCGGCAGCACGCCGCAGCTGTATCTGCCGCCGCCCAAGATGACGCGCCAGCTTCACCACCTGCCAGCGCGTGAAATGTCGACGCCCGCGGCCACGACGCCGCTCGACTCGGTCTCGCTCGAGTCGCCGCCCCACGTGGCCGTGCGGTACGGCGACACGATCCGCCTCTTCGCGCGCAGCAAGTATGACGCCACCAGCGGCGGCGGGTACGTGGGCACGTTTGAGGCCGGCCGGCGCTTCCTGGCGTCCAAGAACCCGTCCAAGCAAGGCGAGCTCGCGTGTCTACCTCCGGTGATCACGAGCGGCGGCGCGCCGTCGTATCGCGCGTCGTCGTTCACGATCCTCTCGACCAGCGGCCGCGAGACCGGCGCGCCCGTGAGCTACGGCGACGTCGTCGTGCTCGTGGATGACAAAGGCCGCGTCTGGAACAACAAGATCGGCGTCGGCCCGACCACGCGCAACGGCTACTTTGGCCCGCGGGACCCGAAAATGCCCGGCGAGATGTACCTGTCGTTCTACCAGCTCGACGACGGCGACGACTCGGACAGCAGCGACGACGACTCGGACGACGACGGCGACCGCTTCCTCTCGCTCAGCGCGCTCGCGCGCTCGACCAAGACCATGGCCGAGACGACCTTTGGCAAGCCCACACAAATGGAGATGGACGTCACGGCCGCGGCGCTGCGCACCATGGGCCGTGTCGTGTACTACGGCGACAAGAACGTGATCATCGACGTCGCCGACTCGAACCGCCTGCGCTCCAAGTTCAACCGCGTGGTCACGCACTTTCGCAAGAACGACGAGCCGGTCGTCCAGGGCGGCTACTTGCGCTGCGACGGCAAAGGCAAGCCCATCATGTTTGAGCTCCACGGCCCGCCGCTCGCGACCGTAGAGAGCATCGACGTGTGCAACGTAGTCGAGGACGACCACGGCGAGAGCGTGACCGACGGCGACAGTGCCGGCCGCACCAGCGACGACGACGGCGGCGGCAGCGTGGCAGCACCGTCGCTGCGCGTCATGTCGTCGGGCGGCAGCATCGCGATCGGCCACCCGCTCGAGATCCGCGACGTGCAGCTCACAAGCGTCATTTCGTTATTGTTTTCCGACGGTGGGCTGCTCAAGATCCCGTGCACTCGCTTCATCGACGCGGCCGAGCAGCCCTTCTACCGGGTCGTGCTTGGCGGTGCGCGTGCGCTGCGGCTGCAACTCCACGCTGTCAAATCCTCGCGAAAGACCGGCCGAGTCAGCATCCGGAAGACGTTGCTCGAAACGTACCGCGACCTTGCCAAGCTCTATGGCGGCGTCGTGATCGTGAGTTCGGCCGCGGCGTTCGTTTTGAGCAAGCTGCTTCGACTCACCATCTCACTTCCGGCGATGTACCTCGGTGGTGTCACGGTGCTCAGTGTGTTTCTACTGGAACTCTTTTATCCCGGTCGAGTGCTCAAGTCCCACGAGGCCCGGCCCTCACCGACGGACGCCGATGGTGCTGAAGCCGATTACCTCGGCGACTGGAAACTCTCGATTTTGTCAATTGAGGCATCGCCGACAGAGCGACTGGAGTGTGCTTCTCCGACGCCCGAGCTTGCTCGCAAGCAAAGCACGAGGGCGATGAAGGTCCCGAAGGCTTTTATTGTCGCAGAAAACGGCAGTATGGCCAAGGCAGCCGAGCGATACGAGGCGACTTTGGCCTGGAGAAAGGAGGCAAACGCCGACACCATCTTGACGATGCCTCAGATCCACTACGAGTCCATCAAGCCGTACGTTGACCGTGACTATATGACGAGTGCCTCGAGGTCGCTGATGATTTTTGCTTGTTGTAGAAATTATCACCAGTATCTCCACAAGACCGACAAGCTGGGCCACCCGGTCTGCTACCAAAAAATCGCAAACATCAACATAAAGCAGCTCCAGAAGCTCGGAGTCTCGCAGGACGACCTCTTTGCGCACTACCTCTTCTCGATGGAGTTCACGCTCAAGTACGCCGCGAACAAGATCTGCACGTGTGACGCATGTGCCGGAAGTGACACCCACAAGCTGTTCCTCGTGCTGGATGCGCGTGGGATCGGCATGAAGGACCTCAGTGGAGAAGGCGCCGAGTTTATCCGGAAGTGCACGGGCATCATGCAGCGCCACTACCCGCAGCGATCGTACAAGATTTTCTTTGTCAATGTGCCGTCGTGGTTCGGCATGGCGTGGAAGGGAATCAAGCCGCTCCTAAACGAGACAACGCGCGCGAAGACCAACATCTTGAACGAGAACGACACTCCAGCGGGTCTGCTGGAACATATCGACGCTGAGAACCTACCTGTCGAGTATGGAGGGACTTGCTCGTGCCAAGGCGGGTGCGAGGAGCACTCTGCGTACCAGCAGCTCCAGAAGAAACTTGTCGAGAGTGTCATTTCGCGCCAGCCGTTCGCTCCGGAAGATATTGTCGATTGCAACGACCGTCGCAACTCGGACGGAATGGACAGTGAGGCAGAGCTAGCGCGGCTCCGTGACAGTGCCTCTTCGAATGGCCTCACGGACGCGCCCTCCTCGATTGACTGTGCGTACGGAGGCGCCGAAACGTTGTCGCTCCCTGCAGGATTGTTCCGTGAAGAAGTGGTCCATGCGGGCTATTTGCTCAAGCGACCGATGAAGCACAACCACTTCACGCCGATCTGGAATCGACGTTTCTTCATCCTCCATCGTGAGTTCAATCTACATGAAGGTAGTGCTTGGGTGGAGTGGCTGACGAACGACTATCTTTGCTTTGCGTGTAACAGCGGATTCCCTTCGATTTGGCAAAGTGCCACGCGCAGAAGTCTACCAGATTGTTCAGCTTACAGCGGCAACAACCGTTCGGAAAACCCAGAAGGGGAACAACACGTTCGAGCTTGTGACGCCTCTCATGGCCAAGAGGGGCCATTCGCTCGTCCTGTACGCTCCGACGACATCGGCTCTCAACAAATGGGTCGAGGCGATCCAGCAAGTGATCGACAAGTTGGCGGGGAAATCCAATGCGACACCGGCTCTTGTGCCATCACCAGAGGGGAGTGACGTCGAAGGTAACGTACAACCCGCTGGCGCCGTGGCTGAGACCAAGCCAATAGAATGAATGTATTTTGAAGCCATGACTTCCAAAAATGAAACGACCGTTGGGTTTCCAAGTTAGTTTCCTTTCTGCCAAGAGGTCGATCAGGTCAACACAGCCCAAGCAACATGAGCAACCAAGGAGAGAAACAAGCAGTGAAGGTGCGGTCGTTCTGGCAGAAGTTCCCGGAGGTAAGCTTGCACATGCAGCCGTGATGTTTCTGTAAGAGTAACATCGGGGGTTTCTGTGAGAGTAACCATGTCATGCAATTGCAGAAAGAGGAGCTGAACCAGTACTGGTATTCCGTGGCGACAGTGGAGGCGCTTGCGAACGAGGTGCTGGCGCAGACACGAGCGGGCTCGCGTTGTGCGTTTCTCTCTACGCCCAGCGTCTACTACGCCGTGAAGACCAAGCACGCCGACGCCGCGCGCGAGCTCTTTTTATTTGACGTGCGTGTCTGAGTGCTTTGTCTCCTTTCACACACACACGCACAACTCACTGACGAGTTGGCTCGCACAGTTTGACACCAAGTTTGCAAGCGAGAAAGCCAGCTTCGTGCCGTTCGATTTCAATCGTCCCGACGCGATTCCGACCGAGCTGCATGGAACCATCGACTACATCGTCATCGACCCGCCGTTCATCACCAAGGAGGTGTGGGAACAGTACACCAAGGCCACCACACTGCTTCTCCGTCCGACCACAGGCAAAATCCTGCTGAGCACCATTGGTGAGTCCCTCGACCCACTGATTTGTCCGCATCGCATTGCGAAGGGGAGAGAGAGAGACGCTGACTTTAGACGTGTGCTACAGTTGAGAACCAGGCTCTCATTCAAGGTCTCTTAGCCTGCTCGATCCAGCGCTTCAAGCCGTCCATTCCGCATCTCGTGTACCAGTACGCGCTCTACGCCAACTATCCATCGAGTCTGCTCAGCGAACGGAACCCGGAGGTCGAGGACCCAGAAGGTCTAGAGACCTGATCGTTTCGCTTGAGAAAGGCAATTGCTGTCACATGTCACAGACGCATCAGACACACTGCTCAAAAACCGCCAGCGGTTGAAGTTCTCTCGACCACGAGGGCTCCCATATTAAAATAGCGCACACCGGCCCCTCCACTTGGCGTTTCGAGTCGCATATTGGGAAGTTACACTCACCTCGCCAAAGGTGCAGCAAACGAAGGTGATCGGCGGGACACACGACGGTCGGTGGCTTCCAAGACCGCTGGCGATTGTGTGCCCACCACCAGGCTCGAAGCTTCCGCGCCGATCCCCCTCCGTCCCACCGAGAATGCTGCTGCATTTCGGCCGCAGCCACAAGGCACAGACCGTGCAGGCTGATGCCGACACGGACGCCGACGCCACACGCAGCAGCGACGCCAAGTCAGCGCCGTCGACACCAACGCCCACCCCCGTCGCGAAGCCGCAGGGCTCACCTCCGCGCTCCCCAGCGTCGTCCCCCAAGAAGATCAGTCCGCTCCACGTGCACATTCCCGACACGGACGATGATGATCCGAGCGAGTACCCGCCGTCCGCGCCGATGCTACTTCCACCGTCACCCTCGGTCTCTGTTCGACCGGCCGAGCTGACGCTTGAAGTGCCGTCGGTGTCGCCGACGACCTCACCGTCGTCGGCCGCGCCGTCGCCGCAGGCTCAGATTGGCCGCAACAAGCAGTCGCAAATGCGTGGGCTCTCGGTCATGTCGTACCGCATTAAGCAGCTCGTGTCCAAGGAGAAGCGGCGGTTCGACGGCGACGGCTTCAACTTGGACCTCACGTACGTAACCGACCGGCTCATCGCCTTTGGGTACCCGGCCGAGAACCTCGAGGGCCTCTACCGGAACCACTACAAGGACGTGTACAATTTTTTCGAGCGACGCCATCCCGGCCGATACAAGATCTACAACCTGTGCGCCGAGCGCACCTACGACAAGGAGAAATTCCACAACCGCGTGGCCGAGTTCCCGTTCTACGATCACTGTCCGCCGCCCCTGTCGCTGTTTGTTCCGTTCTGTGAAGACGTCTTTGCGTGGCTGAACGAGAATGACCAGAACGTCGTCGCGATCCACTGCAAGGCCGGCAAAGGACGCACGGGCGTGATGATCTGCGCGTACTTGCTGTACACGCGCGTGTGGAAAACGGCGTACGGCGCGCTCGAGTTTTTCGGTGCGGCACGGTCCCTCAAGCGCGAAGGCGTCACGATCCCGAGCCAGCAGCGCTTCATTCGGTACTTTGCCAAGATGTGTCAGGACGCGGCGCAAGAAGAAGACCACGACGACGACAGCGCCCATGCGCAGGCCGTCAAGGAGCTCGCGATGAAGCCCGCGGATTTCCATCAGCTGTGGGAAGAGACGATCGAGAACCGCAGCGGTGCCAGTCCGAAATGCTGCGACGGGGTGCCCCTGCGGCCGACGCTGCCGCAGACCGTCCGCTTGGTGCTCACGCGCATCCGCATCCACGGCGTGTACGCGCACAAGCGCATCGACCCGCGCGTGCGCATCGAGTGCGGCACGGTCAAGACCGCGGCCTCGTACGAGCCCATCGCGATGTTCTCACCCGTCGGAGACAGCGCCTCGCGGCCGACGACCCCGGCGGGAGCCCGCGTACCGGCTTCGCCGACCGCGTTTGCCACACCGTCCAGCGTCGCGTCCACGCCGTCCAGCGCCGCCAAAGACGGCTCGTTTTGGTCCACGGTGCAGCTCGAGCTGAGCTGCGATCGGCTGCTCGTGTGGGACGAAATCAAAGTGTCTCTGCGCCACCGCTCGGGCACGAAGATTGGCCACTTTTGGTTCCACACATCGTTCGTGCCGACCGAGCCGCGCGAGCTCACGCTGCTCAAGGAAGAGATCGACAAGGTGAACAAAGACGCCAAGAAAGGCCACAAGCTGTACGCGTCCGATTTCAGCGTCACGTTGGTCTTTGAAAAGGCCACGCCGGAGGACATGGCCGGGCTGCGCGCGGCGCGGCGCGCGCACTCGGCACCCGACGGGCTCTCGCCGTCGATCCCCACGCCCCCCCTGACGCCCAGCAGGCAACGCCCGTACGCGAGCATGAACGAGCCTGGTAGCAGCAGTAGCCCTGGCGGTGGCTCGGTTCTCGACCTGCGCGGGTTCTTCAGCGGCGGTGGTGGTGGCGGCTCGCCCGGCCGCACGCGCGCGACCTCGGACCAGTCGACCGCGGCCACGCCATTCGACGGCGTCGTCGCGCTCGTCGCCGAGGCCGACGCCGCAGCGACCACGACGCGCAGCCCGAGCGCGTCCATGATCCTCTCATCCAGTGGCAAAGTGTCGCCAAGTGGCGCGCGCAGCGTGCCGTCGTCGCCCAAGGCGTTCTCCATGCGCTTTTTTGCCTCCCGCAGGCGCGACCCGAGCTCCGTACGCGTCGCCGAAGAGGACGCTTCGCTCGGTGCGGCCGCGTCCCACGCCGACAGCGACGACTCGTCGTCGAGCTCGACGCACTCGTAGCGACGTGTTCCATCTCTTACACCTCTCTCGTCGCCTTTGAATGATTCGTTGGATCGCGATGATCGCGTGTGTCAGTGTCGTCCTGGTAGGGAGCTCCTCGGGCTGGCTAGACATGGCTACTGTACACTTGGGTTCAAGGCGAGAGTGTCTATTTCCGTAAATAGAGATTTCCAAACTATGTGGTGTGGACTACATCACCAGAAAGTCAGCACGACATGTTTTCCAGAAAACCAAAACCGGGTATTACTTGGGCATATTTGCTAGTATAGGGTACATTGGACACGAGTATCTCACCTTGTTCTGTCAACTGAGCCCCCGCTTCTCCGTCGATGGCAGCTGGTGAGCCGCGACTGTACATTCCCTCGCGCTTCCTGTCCTCGTCCCTCGCGACCGTGGCAACGCGACGTATTGGAGCGGCAGAGAGAGCGAGCCTCCCTCGATTGGGATTGTGCAGCATCCGTTTTGGTTCGATCCGGTCATCATCGTCGAGTCCACCGCGTACCATGGGGCCCTGTCTCTCCAAGTGCATCGTGAACGACATTGGCAACGAGTTCGAGGCCGAGCTCGACGACGCGCGCGCGAACGGCGGGTATCACCATGGCCCGGAGACCGGCAAGATGGCGTCGGGCTCCGGGGGCGGTAAGAGTAGTACGAACCCAGCGACGGCGGCCCAGAACGCGTTCGGCACGACCACGCTGCTCGCGGCCGACGAAGTCGTGTGCCTCAACGTGCTGGGCGAGGGCCCCTCGGGCGTGATCTACAAAGGCTCGTACCGCGGCAGCGTGGTCGCTGTCAAGAAAATGCGCATGGTCGCGCTGCCGGCGAAACCCGGCGCGCGCGAAGTCATCGAGAGCGCGCTCGAGGTCGAGGCCGCGCGCATGGGCAGCCTGCGCCACCCCAACACCGTGCTCTTCATGGGCGCGTGCCTCCAGGGCGACTACTTTTGCATCGTAAGCGAGTACTGCCACCTCGGCTCGCTCTTTGACGTATTGCGCAGCCGCGGCGAGGGGTCCTCTTCGACTCACAGCAAGGGTGGGAAGAGCCGGCGGCCCGCCCCCTCGGCCACGCTCAGCACCCACTCGTCCTCGGAAGGCACGAAGAAGCCACGCAAGCCCATCAAGTGGATCTACCGGATACGCGTGGCCAAGAGCGCGGCGCAAGGCCTCCTGTATTTGCACAGCGCCGACCCGCCGCTGGTCCACGGCATGCTCAAGAGCACCAACATCCTCGTGGACGACTCGTGGAACGCCAAGATCGCCGACTTTGGCACGCGCCGCGTGGCCGAGGCCGTGGGCTTTGACCGGCGGCGCATGGAGAACGTGGACAACGAGACCGGGCTGCTGCGCTGGACCGCGCCGGAACTGCTGAAACTGGGCGAGGACCGCGTGCTCAAGGGCCAGTTCCCGAGCAACAACGCGTTCCCGCAGGCCGTCGACATCTACAGCTTTGGCATCATCATGTGGGAGCTCACCACCGGCGAACTGCCGTTCAGTGCACTCACCACGAACCGCGACATCCGCGACCACGTCGTGAAAGGCAGCCGCCCGCCCATGGGCTCGGACGCCTGCAGCGTCAAGTGGGCGGAATTGATTACGAGGTGCTGGTCGTCCAACCCGGCGCGGCGGCCGACCGCGGCCGAGATCGTGTCGATCCTCGAAAAGGTCTATGAAGAGGAAGTGCAAGCCAAGTCCCAGAAGAAGAAAGTCGTCAACAGCAACCGCGCCGACTACACGTACGCGCGCCGCAACAAGTCCAAGGGCCCCAAGAGCGGCTCCAAGTTTGGCTCGAACGTGCGGCTGCCCGACGAGTCCTAGGGCAGTGGGCAGATCTGTTTTTGTACGATACCGGTAGTAGCAAGACGCCTATGCAGCCCGAACGCAGTAGATAGACACTTAAGGGAAGAGAAGAAACGTTGCATGACCTCTGATTCTAATGGACCACGAGCGCGCCGTCGTCGAGGTCGTCCGGGTGGAAGTCGCGCAGCATGAGCGAGATGCGGCGCGTGCGGTGGACGCGCTCGACACCGCGGAAGAGCTGCTCGCCCGGCAGGATCTCGTGCGTGTACTTGTACCGGATGCGGCCCCTACGGTAGTCAGTGCCATCCAGTTAGATCGATACGCCACTTCCTATGAGACGTGACGAACGACGTACGTCATCATGTAGAACGACCGCCGCAGCAAGTGGGCCTCGACGACCGACGCGCCGTCTTCTTCCTGGAAGCGCATGATGCTCGGCGAGAGCAGGCTCAGCCCAGCGACCACGCGGCCGGAGAACTATGCCATAACAAAGTTGAACGTCAGCATGCCTTCCCTTGGGCGCCCTATCCTCGTAGCGGAGACCGTGCCTTGATGGCATCGACGTGGGGCTTGATGTAGCCGTCCTCGGCGAGGTCGATGACGTGCATGCCTGGCGTGTACTTGAGCTCCTGCGGCAGCGCCGACGCGGCGCGCACCTTCTCGAGGATCCGCGCGGTCTCGGCGCTCCAGCGCGAGCGCTCCATCTCCTTGAACTTGATGATGACCTGGTCCCAGTGGTTCTCTTCGTACCGGCGGCGCCGCAGCAGGCGCGCGCACTCGTCGGCGACCACGAGCTCTTCGTCTTCCGTGATGAGATCAGGGACCACGAGCAGGTCGCCGTCGCCCACGCGTGGGTCAAAGCACTGCGACGCGTCCACGAGCGGCGACGCGCGCCAGCCGAACAACGCGACGGGGTCCGAGGACGCCGACGACCGCGACGACGAGGAGCTCACGGCAGCGCTCAGTGCGCGGCGCCATGGCTCTCTCGGCACACAGCGCACGCGCCGGCCCAGTGACAGCGCCAGCATGTTGGGCAGGTACTCTTCGTACGGTGGAGTTGCCGGGTGTGTGGACGAGCGGTGCGGAGGAAGGAGCTCACGGCCGCCTCCATGCAGCGCTCGGCTCACGATACGTCGTCTCTCTGTCGCCACAGGCATGTTTAGACGCACGCTGATTGGTGGAAATAGAGCACTTATCAGATTTATCAGATACGAGTCTGAGTCCACCCATGGCGCCATCCACACAAAAGGTGACCACCATGGCCGACGATGGCGACCTAGCGCTGCCGCCGGCGCGCGTGTTCGCCGAGTTCGACACACGCGAGACGGCCGACTGCGTGGAGGCGTGCCCTATCACGGGCTTCGAGGCGAGCGTCGTCGTCGCCACCTACCAGCTCCACAAGGCGCAGCCACCGCCGGTCGCGGC
>JAADXJ010001217.1:0-10139 GCA_023337735.1 Pythium biforme
TCACCATCCACAGAACGATGTCAACTCTGTGATGAAGATCACGAACTCTGGGACTCTCTCGTGGCCATCATCCTGAGCACGAAGGAGCACTGACTAAACCCCATCGTGAGGGACCGCGTCCTCTCCCTCGCACAGAGTCTCAGCGACATCTTCCCTCGCAACTTCCGAGACTGGAGGGTCGGCGCACGACCCCGATTATTCGAAGTAGGTACCAGTACCGAACAGGGGACGTTCCAAGAAAGACCAAACCAAGCCAATTACGGTCAGACAACTTCAAGCTAACTTCAAATTGGAGGGAGTGAAGAAAAAAACGTATCAAGTGTGAGATATCTCCTTCCAATTTGGCATGGCTCCTGTCACAGCATTCGTGTGTGTCACGCTTGGCCTTCGAGCCGCAATACAGTAGTGTGCAGTCGACACGTCTCAGTACGAGAACCACGACATAAAACTTGTGATGCTTGATTCGTACTACGAGAGGCCAATTCTAACGAGAACCTGATCTTACTGTGTGCGGACGGACCTCTCTGCCTTGTCCAAGATCAGTACCCCGTTGACGAGTCCGCAACATCCTTGTGTCCCAACCTTCGGGCTGCAATAGCTCGGCCCCTGCATCATACCCACTGCTGAACGGGTTGAGAATGGTATGGCTTCGTCAATTCTCTATTCTCTATGAAAACCATAATGGGCCGACAGAACGCAACCATCGCGATGGAGATGGAGCGTACGCTTGATACTGACGTCCACGACTCGATACATGGCGACTTTGGAAATTATCACAGTTGTCCGGTTCCCCTTTCAGCAACCCGAGCGGCTACAAGATTGGCGCAGCTGAATTGTGCCCCCCGGCACTTGAAAGTGAGTTGCGCATCGTCTAGGCTTCCTGTTGGCTCGAAGAAAGATCGGCGTACTGTCGCTGTGACTTGTGAGAACAAGGAGAGAGCACACGTGACGTCTTTCAGGACGATGTGTGCTCCCTGAAGGCTGCTGAAAACTTGCACTGACCATGACACAATGAGGCAAATACGTTTATGAGTATACAAAGGTGGAACCCGCACAGGTTTGCGCGCACAGACGCAAGACGTCTCTATCGCAGACTGAAGAAAGCGCGCATGTGTCAAAAGCCCGCATGTCTAAGCGTCCACCTTGGCCTTCTTCTTAGCCGGCTCATCGACGGTCTCGAAGAACTCGAGCGAGCCCGTCGGGTCGGCCTTCATGGACTTCTTTCCCTTCTTCCAGTTCGCGGGGCACACTTCGCCGTGCTCTTCGTTGAACTGGAACGCCTCAAGCAGACGCAGCACCTCGTCGACATTGCGGCCGATCGGCAGGTCGTTGATCGTGATCTGGCGCAGCACGCCCTTGGGGTCGATGATGAAGAGGCCGCGGAACGCGACGCCGGCGTCGTCGCCGTCCTTGACCAGCACCTCGTACTTGGTCGAGACCTCCTTGGTCACGTCGGCGATAAGCGGGATCTTCATCTCGCCGAGGCCGCCCTTCTTGCGCGGCGTGTTGATCCAGGCCAGGTGCGAGAACTTGGAATCGATCGACGCGCCGATAACCTCAGTGTTGAGCTTCTGGAAGTCCTCGAGGCGGTCCGAGAACGCGCAGATCTCGGTCGGGCACACGAACGTGAAGTCGAGCGGGTAGAAGAAGAGCACGACCCACTTGCCGCGGTACTGCGACAGCGAGATCTTCTTGAACTCGCCGTCGACAACGGCGTCGGCCGTGAACTCCGGGGCGGGGTGACGGATCGTGAGAACCATGGTTGTGTGGAGGGGCTGACGGACCTGGAGGAGCTGGAGGAGTGCGCAGCGCAGGGGACAAATTCGAGAATGATCAACGCCAGCCAACTTCGGCAACAGCGATAAGATTGGCTCTGCGTCAGGGTCGGAGATGGTGGTGGGACACGTCTGCGCCACGAGAGACGCAGTGCACATTATATTGGGACTTTATCAGGTACAAAATCCCGATTTAGGTCTTCAATCAGGATTCTGGCACTCCATGTATGTGGTACACATCGATTTTGGCAATGTAGCCATGTTGCAAGCCGCCATCCAGATGGCGGGAAAACCGTGGTCGGACATGGGCGATGGCGGGGAATCAATCGAGGGGCGATTTCGCTGACGTCCTCAGAGCGCGAAGACGAACTCTGCCTTCAGTGATGGATACGCCGTCTCTCTAAGGAGTGTAGACAATGATGAGATTGAGAGCTCAGCGCGACATGGCCAATGTTTGACGAAGCATGTCTCCTTTGGTCGGAGCCGCCTTTGCTTCCCTTTTCAACCAATCCAGATCCATATTGCTCGGGCTACGGTTACATGTCGTACCCTGAAACCTCTCTACTTCACTACTCTTTACCACAGGTTTCCAACGAAAATGGCGCGCCAATATATTGGCGCCAACACGCCGCACCGGGAAACCTCCCCTTTCACCACCAAACGGGTAGAAGGGAAACCACACCATGGCGGGCCGCGGCAACAATGGGGGCGGAAATGGCGGCTTCCGCGCGGGCTTTGGCGACAAGAACAACGCCTACCGCCGCGCCATGTCCAAGGGCGGCGGCGGCGGTGGTGGTGGCTCGGCCTGGGCGCGCAGCTCGCAAGGCGCGCGCGCGAACGCCGCCGTCACGCGCAGCGGCCGCTCGATGAACGACGCCAAGCAGTACGCGCTGCGCATGGGCGACGCGCTCGACAAGAAGATGGGCTTCCCGCTTCTCCAGGAAGTGCTGGCCGAGCAGGAGGCGCTCCAGCAGGACGACGACATGGCCGCCGACGGCGGCGACGCGGCTTCGTCGTCGGCGCCGCGGCTCGGCTGGCTGCTCAACATGCGCGCGTGTACGTTGCCGGACGCCGTCGAGGGCAAGTTTGAAGTGAGCGCCGTGGAGCTGTACTTTCTGGAGCAGGACGGTCGCGCGTTCAAGACCCGCGTTGTGTACCAACCATACTTTTACGTCAAGGCCGAGGAGAACCGCTCGCAGGAGGCGATCGCGTACTGCACGCGGCGCTTCGAGGGCATGATCGCCAAGGCCGAGCGCGTGCTGCGCGAGGACCTCGACATGCCCAACCACTTGAGCGGCAAGAAGGCCGTGTACGTCAAGCTGAGCTTCTTCACCGTGAGCGACCTCGTCGCGGCCAAGCAGGCGCTCGCGCCGCTCGTCGAGCAGAACCAAGCCCAACAACGCGCGCGTCAGGCGTACGAATTGCAAGGCGGTGCGGCCGCG
This sequence comes from Pythium biforme, assembly GCA_023337735.1. Classification (NCBI taxonomy): domain Eukaryota; phylum Oomycota; class Peronosporomycetes; order Pythiales; family Pythiaceae; genus Pythium; species Pythium biforme. The sequence continues at coordinate 3,218 of JAADXJ010001217.1, forward strand.
AGCCACACGAGCGAGGCGGCGCTGCTGGAAGAAGAACTCAACGGTGGCGGCGTCGCGATGGGTGGCCCCGGCAGTGGCGCTACGGCGGGCGGCGACGAGAGCGAATCAGCGCTCATCGGCCTGCGCGAATACGACGTGCCGTACGCGATGCGCGTGGCGATCGATTTGGACATCCGTGTCGGCGCGTGGTACCACGTGCGGTACGACGCCACCGCGCCCTACGCACCCACCGATGTCGTGCGTCAACGCGACCTCGTCGACAAGGCCGAGCCCATTGTGTGCGCGTGGGATATCGAGACCACGAAGGCGCCGCTCAAGTTCCCGGACGCGCAGACCGACCAGATCTACATGGTCTCGTACATGATCGACCGCCAGGGGTACCTCATCGTCAACCGTGAGTTCGTGTCCCAGGACATAGACGACTTTGAGTACACGCCCAAGGCCGACTACCCGGGTCCGTTCGTTGTGTTCAACGAGCCGGATGAAGCCTCGTTGATTCGCCGCTTTCTCGACCACATTATCGACGAGAAGCCTCACATTTTCGTGACGTACAACGGAGACTTTTTCGATTGGCCGTTCCTGGACGCGCGCTGCACCATCCACGGAATCAACCTCGCTCGTGAAATTGGTGTGGAGCTCGACCAACGGTCGGGCGAGTATCGAGGTCGATCCAGTGTGCATCTAGACGCTTTCGCCTGGGTTAAGCGTGACTCATACCTGCCGCAAGGAAGCCAGGGCTTGAAAGCTGTCACCAAGTATAAGCTTGGATACGACCCCGTCGAAGTGGATGCCGAAGACATGCTGCCGCTCGCTCGAGATGAGCCGCATCGAATGGCGTCGTACTCGGTCTCCGACGCCGTCGCGACTTTCTACCTGTACGACAAATATGTGCATCTCTTCGTCTTTTCGCTGTGTACAATCATTCCGCTCAACAGCGAAGACGTATTGCGAAAAGGCTCCGGAACACTGTGTGAGTCGCTGCTGATGGTCGAAGCTTTCGTCAACAACATCATGTGTCCGAACAAGTCAACGAGCGGGCCGGATCAAAACGACTTGTTCTTTCAAGGACACCTTATCGAGAACGAGACATACATTGGTGGTCACGTCGAATGTCTTGAGAGTGGTGTGTTTCGAGCCGATTTTGCTTATGACTTCAACCTGGTGCCGCAAGCGTTCAAGCACCTCCAAGATATGCTGGACCGTGATCTGCGCTTTGCGATCGAAGTCGAGATGGGGCTTTCCATGGATGAGATCGGCAACTACGAGGAAGTCAAGCGTGAGATTTTCGAGAAGCTCGAAGGTCTGCGTGTCAAACCGCACCGACGAGAGCAGCCGCTTATCTACCACTTGGATGTGGCGGCAATGTACCCGAACATCATCTTGACGAATCGTCTTCAACCGTGTGCGATCGTAAATGAAGCCGATTGTGCCGCTTGCGTCCACAACACTGAGTGCGGCAAGTCTGCCTTGGCTCAGCAGACGAAGACTGAAGAGGAAATTGCGACCAGCTCCTGTCAGCGCACGATGGACTGGGTTTGGCGAGGCGACTATTACCCAGCATCCCGAGCGGAATACATGGCAATCAAGTCTCAGCTGGAGTATGAGAACTTTCCGCCAGGTATGAGTGGACCTGGTGACGGTGGTGCGGCTCCCGGGGACGCGAAATCTGCCGCCCTTGTCCCGTTCCGAGACTTACGCGATGACCGTCAGCGTCAAGTTGCTAAGGCGCGTCTCAAGAACTACTGCTCCAGTGTCTACAAGAAAACAAAAGTGACGTCAGAACAAAAGAGAAGTGCAACAGTGTGCATGCGTGAGAATCCCTTCTACGTCGACACTGTCCGTGCCTTCCGTGATCGTCGCTACGAGTACAAAACGCTGACCAAGGTGTGGAAAGGAAAGCAAGGTCAGGCAGAGAAGAACAACGACCTTCTCGGAAAAATCGAAGCTGGCACAAAGGCACTCGTGTACGACTCACTTCAGCTAGCTCACAAGTGTATCCTGAACTCGTTCTACGGCTATGTCATGCGGCGGGGAGCTCGTTGGCAGTCCATGGAGATGGCCGGTATCGTCACGCACACGGGCTCGAAAATCATCACAAACGCTCGAAAACTTGTCGAACAGATCGGCCGACCGCTGGAGCTGGATACGGATGGTATCTGGGCGATTCTTCCTGCGAGTTTCCCTGAGAACTTCAACTTCGTACTCAAGGACGGCAAGACGAAAAAGCGCATTTCGTATCCATGTGTCATGCTCAACGCCGACGTGCAGAACGAGTTCAACAACCCACAGTATCACGAACTGGACGAAGCGACGGGGAAGTTTCGCGTGAAGAAGGAGTGCTCGATCCTGTTCGAAGTCGATGGTCCATACAAAGCGATGGTGATCCCAGCGTCAACTGAGGAAGGCAGACTATTGAAGAAGCGATACGCAGTTTTCAATTTCGACCACTCGCTCGCAGAACTGAAGGGTTTTGAGCTCAAACGTCGAGGTGAGCTTGAGCTGATCAAGGCCTTTCAGTCGCAAGTGTTCGAGTGCTTCCTTGACGGCACCACATTGGAAGAGTGTTATGCAAGTGTCGCGCACTGTGCGAATCGCTGGCTGGACGTGATTGACACACGAGCAAGCAACATGCACTACGAAGAACTGCTCGCTCTTTTGACGGAGAACAAAAGTATGTCGGGCCGACTTGAGGACTATGAAGGTCAAAAGTCGACATCGATCACAACAGCGCGCCGCTTGAGCGAGTTTCTTGGTGCGGAGATGATCAAAGACAAGGGTCTCACGTGTAGAATGATCATCGCCTCGAAGCCAGCCGGAGAGAAAGTGACAGAGCGTGCGATCCCCGTGGCTATTTTCTCGGCAGAGGAGCCCGTCAAGCGCCATTTCCTGAAGAAGTGGCTCAAGGACCCGAACCTCCAAGATTTTGACATCCGTGGCATTCTTGACTGGGACTATTACCGCGGTCGCTACGCGTCGACAGTGCAAAAAATCATCAGTTTACCCGCGGCGTTCCAGAATGTGAAGAACCCGGTTCCGCGCATCGAACTGCCAGATTGGATGCGCAAGCAAGTGCGTGAGAAAAATGCCAAGCATCAACAAGGAAGCCTAAACGGATTCATCGTGAGCAAGAAGAAAGCTGACGGGGATTACGTGGCTGAGCTCATCGATCTTGAAGATCTGGGTGGTCGCAAAGTTCAACCGAAGAACAAGTTGTCGAAACGAAAGAGAGCCGTTGCCAAGGGCGATAGCAACGAGACTGCCAGCACGTCACCAACTAGCAGCGAAGCTGAACACGAAATCAACGGCGAGTCCGCGGATGAAGCCGCTGAAGGAGCAGAGAAACCTCCTGTCAAGTTGGGAGAGGTGGATTTTACAGAGTGGCTCAAGAATCGTAAGAGCAAGTGGAAGTCGATGCTCGTGCGTCGAAAACGCCAGCGCGAAGAGCTGTCACGTCGTCTCATCGGCGATGGCGGCGGCCATCCTGCTTCTGCGAAGCGAATGCGCATGGCGAACCCCACCGGAAACGGCATTGGCATGGAGAACTTCGTTATGATGAACACGACGAGCCTCCTCACACAAGAGGCGTGGCAGATCGTCGAGATTCAACCCGACACACAAGCCGGTTTGTTCACGTGCTGGGTCGTCACAGGCGACTCGCAGCTGCTGCATCGTATCACGCTCAAGGTCCCTCGAGTTTTCTATATCGACCTCAACTCGCAGCATCTTGATGGCGCGACCACGCTCGAAGACTATCTCCCCGCGAACGTAGCGCGACGCGTTCTTCGAGTGATCCCTCATGGCTCTTCGTCCAAGCCGCAACAGGTGCTCGAGATTGTGTTAAGTGAGCAACAGTATCAACACCACCAGAAGGAACTCTCCCAGATCGTCGGTGACCCACTTACCATTGCAGGGGTGTACGAGCTGCAAGTTGCCGCGCTGATGCGCGCTGTTTGCGCCCTTGGATGTGTCGTGCGAGTGAAAGGCCGTGCACCTCTACCTATGAACGGTGAGAGCGGCGGGACTTACGAACTTGAGGACCTTCAGTTCCAGTCTACAGCTCAAGTCCCATACATGCAGCTCACATCATCGATGCGCAATGTGGCCCCGTCGATGGTCTACACGAGACGGGTGCTGCTGTATTTCTCGCAGCAGAACCGACGTGCTGTGTTAGGACTGGTGATACTGCGCGAAGATGACAATGAAGTTGTGAACGGCGAGTCCCGTATTTGGTTCGTGGATCCATTCTCTACCACCAAGCCACGTCGCAGCGAAATGGACCAACTATTCTCGCAACTGCTCCAAGATGCTATCGACACCCAGGTCCCATCGGTAACCATGCAGCGCTGCGAGTTCAAGGAACTGAACGTTGTGAAATCGGTGACTGAAGCTTTTCATGCCGCAAGTAGCGCACTGTCTCGTGTCTCATCAGACAAGCAGGTTCACCAGCAGACGCCAACGATCGTGATTGCTCAGAGCTCGATTACATCAGGAAAGCGCCTTCGTGAGAAGATTCCGGGTCTTCACAGCTTCCCGCTGACCATGCTGCCGTGGAATGAAGAGGACTCTCTCTTCCCTGCGCTTACCTGGCGCCAGGTGCTCTCTGAGCGTATGGTCACTCGCTGGATGGAAATGGGTCCGTACTTCCAAGATGTTCTCGAGTGTGCACGATACGCCCATGTGCCTGTCGGCAACTTCTCGGGAGACCACGCGCTCACGATTCTCGACATCATGTACAGCCGAATGCTCACCAAGCACAAGCACCTGTGGTGGCACTCGACCACATCCTTGCCAGATTTGGGTGGCCGTGAGGAAGAACTCTTGGCGCTTCAGCAGCAAACGACAGCTGGTGGTCAAGGTTCTCTCCTTCAGCAGGACAAGAAGATGAGTGGTGATGCTGTCGTGTGTGCGAAGGGGTCATACATGGACATCTGCGTCGAGTTGCAGCTTGATGGGCTTGCGGTGAACGCGCTTCTTGTAGCTGCCCAGATTGATTCGATTGAAGGCGTCTCTGGCGGTCAGCAAGTCTCGTTGGACTTCGACGATGGATCAGGTGGCGGAAACAGCGGTGTGAAGCCTAGTGACGAAGACGGGGACCGTTGTGAGGAAGCCTTCCGCTTGCTGCGCTCCATGGTGACCAACCTGTTCAAGGACTTCCTCGCGAGCCGGAACAAGTTTGCCGATCACCTGCTCCAGCAGTTCTACCGTTGGCTCTGCTCACCGCAGTCGCTGTGTTACGATCCAGCCCTCCACGCACGCGTCAAACAGCTCATGGAGAAGGTGTTCTTGCAACTGCTCGCCGAGTTCCGCCGTCTTGGCGCGCAGATTGTGTTCGCCGATTTCAGCAAGATCGTGCTTTGCACAAAGAAGGAGCAAATCGAGCAAGCGCAGACGTACGTGTCTTTCATTGTTCAGACGGTGTTGGGTAAGGAGCTCTTCCAGGTGCTGAGCTTGACGCCCAAAATGTACATGGCGCACTTGTTCTTCCTCGACGCCGAGAATTACGGCGGCGTGCTGCTCAAGTCGTCCACATCCGACGATGACCAAGAGCAAGAGCAAGACGAGGACGAGGACAAAGAAAAAGAAGACGGAGTGGAGATCATCTCCCATTGGAACATCGCCAACTACCTCCCGCGCGGTATCGACGACTACTTCTTGCTACTCGTTGGCCAGTTCATTCGCCGTAGAGCCGAGTATCAGCGTCGCGATCGTCAGAAGACGCATGCTGCTGAAGACGAGAATGATGCGGACCAAGCTCAGCTCGCCGAGGAGGACCAAGAGAAGGCACTGAGCCCGCTAGCCAAGTACTCGCAACGTCTTGTTGCCAACTACTTCTCCGACAAGCTGCTGCGTATTGTACCAGAGATTCAGACCTACAACATGGGCGCCGACAGCTTCCCGATCCACGCTGGCTCGCACTTGCTATTGGAGAGTCCGTCACTCGAGCTCGTCAAGTTCGTGTGTGCCGTGTTCCAGTTGGAGCCCACCGTCGATGCGCAGATTCAGAAGATGAAGCGCACGCTGCTCAAATTGTTGCAAGTGAGCGAGTTCTCCGAGTTGGCAGTCTTCCGCAACCCGTCGCTGTGCTTCCCGGTGGCTGATGTGATCTGCCAGAGCTGCAACTTGTGTCGCTCGGTGGACTTGTGTCGAGACCCGCAGCTGTTCAAGATCACGGGCGAAGGCAACAACAAGGCGCGAACCGATCGTGACGACGTGGATAGTGATGACGCGTCACCGTCGAACACGTGGCATTGCCCTCGGTGCTTTGCGCTGTACGACAAGACGTCGCTTGAGGCAAGACTCGTTGAGACCGTCCAGGCTCAGTCCGTGCAGTACCAGCTGCAAGACCTGCAGTGCCGCAAGTGCTCCCTACCGGCCGAGTACAAGATGCGCGAGTACTGTATCTGCTCGGGCACGTACGCGCTGCCCGCCGGCGCACGCGATCGGCTCGTGGAGACGCTGCGCCTTCTCCACCGCGTCGCGCAGCAACACGACTTTGCGTGGCTGCTCGAGACCGTTGAGCGCCTGGAGCTGGGCCTCGTGTAAAGACAAAAACGCGAGAAGAAGAGACGGACAGTTGTGAACTACTTCGTACTGTATGTGGGACAGAAATGCACGTTCAGGAGAGGGAGAGTCGAAGGGTTTTGTTGGTCTCGACGGGCTTCCCGGAAGTGGATAGCATGGAATCCAAGCCATCCACTTTGGGTGGCGCTTTGGCACCTTACATGTATGTACTATGTACCATCACTCTTCGACCGAAACGGTCACCACAAACTTTGTGGTTCAAAGTGAGCTGCTCGCCCACAGCCCAATGACAAATTGTCAATGGGTGCGACTCGAACCCAGTGCGTGCTGGGATGGCGTCGGGCCCACGCTGCTCGCTCTGGACGTCAAGAGCCTCGGAGCCCAACAATCCCCATCCCAA
>JAADXJ010001218.1:0-10137 GCA_023337735.1 Pythium biforme
GAGAGTTCCTACAACAACTATAGAGGGGGATGGGCAGCGCGTTTGTGCATCGTATTTTACGTTAACTTTCATGAAAACTACACCGTAAGAAACGGATAGGTTTCCAACGGCTGCATTTACCGTGAGCCGTGGGAAAGGTACGAAAAATAGCCTAAGTACGCATCGCCCCTAAATACGCTTCTCCTTGCAGTTGCTGGAACCGTATAGTTTATGAAAGATGGGTGCGGGACCCTATAGTTGCTGGAAGCTCGATCGGTACCCTTATAGTTGATGGAAGATGGGTACGATGCCTATAGTTGCTGGAAGCTTGATCGGTGGGCACACGCGTCCGACAGCCAGCTACCTATTTCTTCATTTGGTTGTTTCATGGGCCGCCTACCGTGGTCGCTCAGCAAGGCGGCGGAGCACGTCGCCTCGGTCACCACGGCTCGGCGCGCGAATGTTGCTGCCGGTGCAGGACTGGAGCTCACCACTCCGTTGGCTGACGAGCCTATTCTTGAGGCTGGAAATGTAAATGGCGGGGAAGATGAAGATGACGGGCACGGTGCGTGGTCTTCTGAAAGAGGTACATTGAGAGACCAAATCTGACGCGCATTTCTTCAGTGGACTACATACCCAGACCTCGCAAGAGGGAGCTAAGCGAGAAAGCGCAGGCGAACATGGATTATGCCAACTCACGCAACGTGGGCCATAAGGCGAAACTGTTTGGTGTTCGGCGATTCAGCTCGTTCGAGGATTTCAAAGAAGCGTTGGCGTTGCACAGCGTTCAAAACTACGTGGGTTACTGCACCAGGCATTCCATCGGTCGCGAATCCCACAACAAGTAAGTCAACATCATCGTGTGCACCTCTATATTGTGTCCATCGCATTTTTGCTCACACTCTGGTTTGCCCAATCGTCTGTGCAGGAAACTAATCAAGGAGCATAACGAGAAACAGCTTCCGAACGCAGTGCAAGTTGGTACGCCTTTCGGCATTCTACCGCCAACGATGTCGCACGCGATCATCGTCTGCAAGTGCGTCCATGGGTATACGCAGCCAGGACGCGGCCACGGGGAGAGAGAGGCGGCAGACTCTCGTTTCACAGGATGCCTCGCACAAATACAAGCTAAGGCTGTCTACAATTTCCACAAAGAAGCATGGTTCGTCGAAACATCAAACGAGGTTCGTTCAGCCCAATACTAGTTTCTATGTGCCGTGGCTGACGTTCCTTCATGCTGCTCAGAACCGCACACACAATCACGAGTGCAACCTCGACATATACACGTGCTACTTGAACTCATCGAACATCCTAGATCCGGATATCCACAAGATGGCTGCCGACATGCTCGCTGTGGACGGCAAAGCACGGAAGGTTCTCGATCGCATCAACCGGAATATGCCGTTCAGTCGTCGACAACTTGAAAACTTCATGTCCTACCGCCTTGGTGGAACCGGAGCCTTGAAAGGTCTGAAGTTCCTGCTCCGGAAGTTCACGTTGTTTGGCTACCACATTCTGCTGATAGAAGATCAGGATGGGTTGACGTGCGGGATTGCATTGCAAACGAAAATGCAGCAAGCGATTTTCGAGACTTGGGGTGACAACTTGATCCTAGACTGGACACACAATACCAACAACGTTGGCTACTACATGGGTGAGCACTCCCTGAAGCAAAGGCAATCTGGCGGACAAATCTGACCAACCATGCATGACGTCTTTCCGTAGGTTCTTTCCTGGTCACGACCGCTTCCGGCAAGGGCGTGTCTGTGTACGACTTTCTCTGTCTTACGCAGACAAAGGACATGATGCGCGCTGTCTTTCAGCATTTTGTGAACACGAATCCCACCGCCCTCGAACGTGTCCAGTCGGTTGTCATCGACAAAGATTATCGTGAGTGGGATGTGCTCGAGGATGTGTTCACGAGCTCCATCGTCGTCCTGTGCCAGTTTCACGTCTTGAAATGGTTCCGATTTGCAGTCGCCCAAGCCAAGTACTCGATCCCTGTGGCTCTTCGCGACGCTGTTCTACGCTGCTGGTGTACGCCGCTACGAAGGAAGATTTTGAGCACCAACAACAAGTACTCGGCGGCATCCTCTCGGCCAAGTCTCATCGAACCTTTCTCCGGTACCTTCATACCCGATGGTACCCGTGCGCCCAGATGTGGGCAAATTTTCTTCGCGGCGACATCTTCACAGCGTGGAACACCACGTCGAATCGCCTCGAAGCGTTTTGGAGACAGCTCAAGGATCTACTCGGTAAGAAGCAGCGAATTGACCTTTGCGTCGAGGCAATTTTCATTCACGCGACCGGCGTGCTCGAGCGCGAACGGGATTTTCTGGTCGTGCACACGGCCGCATTATCCTTTCTGAACTGTTCCCCGTTCCTCGAGCCATTGTTGCGCGACATCAGCGCGTTTTGTGCGAACCTGGTGCTCATTCAGTGGAGCAAATACGCGTCCGCGCCTGTTGGTTTGTACGAGTCGAGAGGCGCGGACGCGACGGCGGTGTCTCCAGGTCTGTTGTACGTCGTGCGAGTGACCAGCCTTCGGCAAGTGGAGTTCACAGTCGACATCCAGAACTGGTCGTGCTCTTGTCACTTTTATCGGGCAAGCTGGCTGCCTTGTCGGCATCTTTTCTACGTTGCCGACGCCGTGTGCAGCATGGCCCACTACCCTGCTGCTGGGCTCACGGCGAGATGGAGTCTCGGCCGTGCTATCAAGCTCATCGGGTTGCTCCAGCACGCAATTGACGAGTTGACCAGTCTGCGGCTCGACTTGCTGCTGCCGAACGCAACAGGCGGCACAGAAATATCATCGGCTGATATCGCGGCAGCAGGCATTGACCTGCCTGGCTTCAAGCTCTCGGCCATGCCGTTCCTCCAGCCAGCACAATCGAAATCAGTGGCCTTGATGAAGGTGCAGCGAAACGAGATACGCAACCATATCGTATTCAACTACTTCGAGAAGCGTCAGATGGTGTGGGCGCCATTCGAGGCTGTCTCTGGCTATCTGACGTCTCAGGGAACCGAGAAGTTCCAAGAGTACATTGTCGATTTCCATGAAGCGATGGACGGCTTGCTGCGGAAATGGACAAGCGCGAAGAAGACTGCGCATCCCCCAACCCTGTGCCGGGTCTTCCTGGAGTCCGGAGTTCTGAACGCACCGCAGGTACAGGCGACCCGGCTTCCGAGCAGTCTACGGGAGGAATCGACGATGGAGAAGAAGGAACGAATTCGGACGATAGAGGCGATCACATTCACGACGAAGACGTGGGGGGTGCAGCGCATGACAGAGACGATGAGTCACAAGAAGATAGAGGGTTGCTACAAGAAGGCGAAGATGAGCTGCAAGAAGATGACGGCGAACCACTGTACGAAGATGAGGAGGACGACGGCACGTGGCAGTCCTCCGACGCAACTGATGACGTGTTGTGTGAAGAAGACGTGCCACCGGCAGCGACTTCAACATCTACGGCGGCTGCGACTTGGCGCCTTCAGACCGGAGGTGCGGGTTCTGGTGTTCAGGTAGCGGGTACGGAGGCTCTCGACACAATTCTAGCGGAGGACGACGTGCCAGACCAATTGGCCGATACGGACTTTGGCATGGCTATGGGTCTACCTGCAAGCCAACAGTATCTGCAAGATGCGATCGTAGCCGGCGCACGCTCCAGCTCTTTTGATGCCTTCTTTCTCGACATAGATACGGCCATCAGCGTCAGCAGCGTAGCGGATATGTTCGGTATGGGCCCGTCTAGCTCCGCGATTCCCGTCGTTCAACAGCAACTTGCAATTCCCGTCGTTCATCAGCAACTAGCGCTGTCACATCGGGTTGAGCCGATGCACAACTTCACCAAGATGGTCATACCGTCCGTTTTGAGGACTGGCCATGTGCGGACGTCGTCGCAGTCGTCGTCAGTGACAGCAAAACTCAACTTGAAGTACAACGCTTCCAAGTGCCCCACCGACGTACACGCTTTCTTGACTATGCTCCTGTACTGCCGCCTTCCACGAGCGCTGCTGTTGTCCGCGCAGTATCCCGTGCTCTTCGACGATCACGCGTTGCTGCATCGGGAACCAGCAGCGTATTCCGAGGTCGTGTACGTCGCGGCACGGCGTCTGAATTTCACGGTCCCTGCGACCGTGCTGACAAAACTGAAGGCAGTGGTTCTACAGCACCCGCTTCCTCGCGGGGTGGAACTCATTCATGGAGAGGCCGAGAGTGAGCGTGGCAAGAAGGAACTGGTCGTGCGCTTCACAAAACAAATTCGCGGATTCACACGGTACGATATGCTTTGGATGATTATTTTGAGTGGTTCGCTCAATATTAACGCATCGGTTCCTCATTGATTCCATAGCCGCGAAGTCCAAGACCTGGTTGAGTTCGCCGACGCCAGCAAGCTTTTAGCACAGTATCATGAAGATTTGGCGTGGCTGACGACTGAAACGTATTGGTCAATCCCGCCCGACCGGATGCTGGCTGAAGCAATCCCCTACCTATTACCCGCCGCGCTCGATCGCAACCCGGGCGATCTCCAAGATCCCTTCCACACTACACGTATGAGGACGGAGGTGAAGGGTGTTCTCGAGCAGTCGTCGTTGCGCACGACTCTTTCGCAGCGTGCCCGCACAGTCATGATGGGGTTGGTCCAAGAGCCGCTGAAGAAAACGCAGGTCCATGTCGGAGAGGTCGTTGGCCGGGTCGCGCGCACCAAGTGGATGAATGACAGCGCTGTAAATTTCACGCTCAACATCCTTGCGGCCCAGTACCCGGATGTCGTCGTCATCGACTCCCTCAACCACGGAAAAAGCGTGATCCCGGACGCCAGGCTTCGATCAACCCGGGTCGTCGTGTTTCCGTTGGCGTACGACAAGCTACACTGGTGCATGATCTGCGTTATGTTCAACTGGACGACGGAGAGCCACGTTGCCTTCGCGTACGATCCAGACCAATGTGGTAGCTGGGAGCGCAAGATCCAAGAGTCTTGGAGTGAATGGTGCAAAGGGATTTTCGTGGATTGGAACGATCGAGACGAGCGGGCCGCCCAGAACGTCGTGGACACGACGGAAGAGGCCGATCCCCCGATCCGGCCGCACGGATCCATGCGACTCGACTTCGTGACCTCTCCCCGACAAACGGATAGGCATAGCTGCGGTGTGCATGCGCTCTTGTACGCAGACAAGTGCATGCGATTCGAGATGCCGGCGACGCCGTGTCCTTCGCTATCTGTGTTCCAGATCTACGTGCTCCGGTTGCGCATATTGTGGCTCGTGATGTGCAAATCAAGCATATCAAACGACGTTGGTCGCCAGACAGACGCGGCGGCGCATGCAGATACGTTTTCGGAATTCTACGACGACGCACAACTACAGTCGGCGCGCGGAAGAAAAGGCAAGAGCAAGAAAAAGAAGACAGCAGAGAGTGATGAAGAGGATAGCGGCAACGAGACGCCGAGGAAGACAACGCGCAAGACGACTAGAAAGACTTAGACAGGCAGTAAGAAGACGATAATACACCCATGGATGTGAGTTGATACGTGACTTGAAACGGACCCGGCTATGCGACCTCAACTCCAGCCCGTCTCAGGCGTATAGTTGCTGGAGCTATTGTTGCTGGAGCTATAGTGGCTGGAGCTATAGTGGCTGGAGCTACAGTGGCTAAATGTTCCTCCTAGGAGTCCGAGGAGTGCCTCAGTCTCCCGGGAAGGCCTCAGCCACCACACAATCGATCTTGATTCGGCATTCGGATAGACACTCTCACATCAGTTCCCGATTTGCCTTCGACCACGCTCGGCCATGGAGTATCCGGCGGGCGTTGCGCCGTTGCGCTTGCCCCCGCCGTCGCTGCTCTTGCCTCCCCCCGACGACACCGAAGAGAATGAGTCGGAGCTCCCGACCGCCGTGCACCCGACTGACGCTACCGAGGCCCCGACCGCCGTGCATTCGACGGGCGCTACCGAGGCCCCGACTGCCGTGCATTCGACGGGCGCTACCGAGACGCAACTACGCCTGATCCTCTCAGATGACTGCGATGAGAAACAAACACTCCCGTCGTACTCCCGGAAGGTCCGCACACAGCAGCGCCAAGCGCGCACCGCCGCCGACTGTGCGCCTGTGGACTCTGTACCTCAGGTTCTCCGCATTGTGTTGATGAAACGTGCAGCCGACGAGGCGAGCACCTCTAAACTACCTTCGAAGAAGTCGTCAAAGACGGCATCAAAGCAACCATCCCTTGGGTACTATTTGGTTCCGAGGCCTCAGCCGTCTGCTACTGCGGAGCAAGAGATCATCACCATCGATGATGACGATGACGGGTTCGAGTCCTTCGAACGCGAGGACGACAACGACTTTGAGAAGACTCCGCCGCCGCGGCCGCGGCAGGAGAAGAAGCGACCGGCGAAGAAACAGCCAGAGCTAAAGCAGCCGGAGAAGAAGCTTGTGGACGTGGGTGCTCTCCTGCAGAAACCCACGAAGCACATGCCTTCGTCGCCCACGACGGTCGAGAAGGCTGCATCACTGGAACGGTACCGCTCGTGGATCCAAGTTGGTCGAGGATTGCGCGCGTTCTTTCGAGTGGTTGGAGACCGCGCGACGATAGCTCCGCGTGAAAGCGATCGCGCACCTGAGGTGGAGGCTTTGGCTGGCGGAAACCAGAACGGACGTTGTACGTTTCCTACTCCACCACGAGTCGAAGAATACGCGCTTGAACCTGCCCAGTGGCCTTTCCAAGTGGGGCATCTTGCGTCTAACTACAACCCATCCAACATTCGCTTCGCGTACCAGGAGGGGTTCGGCAAATGCGAGTGCCAGGCCCCGTGCCGAGTCCACACGTGCCGCAACGCATGCTTGGGGCTTTTCTGTACTGAAACGTCGTGCTCCCATAAGGCCAAGTGCGGCAACGGTCTCACCGAGCTCGACGGACTTCGCATTCAACGCATCGTCGGCACGAAGCAGTTGACTCTCATCACGAGGAAGCCTATTGACCGAGGCGTGGTCGTAGGCCAGTACGTCGGTGAGTTGTCACTCGTGCGCCTTGACCGCGAGCAAGAGACGCAGAACGAAGGCTACCGCCTATACATGCACCGCGACGACCTACACAAGAGAAATGAGCGAGTCTGCATCAACGCGTTCAACTGCGGCAGTCGCATGCGGTTCGTGAATCACTCTTGTGATCCCGCAGCATGCTTCATGGAGATGGCCAACGGCTACGATCGGGCGGTGGTTGTCGTGACGACCCGGCGTGTCAACGCGGACGAGGAACTGACAGTTCATTACGGCGGCCAGCTTTGGTTTGATTGCCGCTGCGCGATCTGCCGCGCCGCTGATGCTGAACAGTAGCTGCCGGTGGGCACCTGGTATGTGCTGGAGAAGGGGTCGAAAAGGCGAAGGCAAAACATAAGTAGATTGTAATACATGGCTACTTATCTGGAATACCACACTTGCTGTCGTTCACGTCGCTGTGGGGAGTGAGAACTACGGCTCCGGAATCTCTTGGTGGTGGCGGCTCCAGACACTCGATCAACAGCTCGAAATATCCCGAGAAGTTGGTCCCGTCGACGCGTGTGTTGTGGTCTGGCATGCACACCGCAGAGAGCGCGACCGCGTGCTGCACGTCCTGGTCGATGCGCTGCTGAAGCTGTCTGCGAAGCTTCTCGATCTCTCCAAGCGCGTCGCCAAGTTCGAGCAGCTTGGACTGCATCTCCTCCATTTCGCGCCTGCGGGACGCAACGAGACGTGCTGTCGTAAACCGCAGGATGGCCTCTCGTGTGGGATGTTCCGCGTGAGACTCCAAATCAACGAGCGGGACTGAAAAACACAATCTTTATCAATAACTGTGTTAGCAAGCCGTTCGTTCATGAACGCACCTGAGCCACCGGATGTGGAGGAATCCTCTTGAGGTCCCTGACATCCTCCGGTAGCTTGCCACACTGACTTACGAGGCTCAGTGCGCGCCCGCTTCGCCGCGCCGCCTTCTCTCCCGCTTTCTCTTTTGGACATTGGCTCGAAGTCGAGCTTTTGGACTTGTGGAAAGATTTTGCAAACGGCACAGGCTACTATTATACTGAGTGCAGTACGACAAGAGCTCTCTAATCAAGTCGAGATGGTACTCCCTCACAGACCGGCATGAAACTTTCGCACTCAGCTGAGTGTAACTTTCATGAGAGCAGTAGCTTTCAGGACACGGGCTGAAAGTTCGCCGTAGAGGCGTGGCTCATTCGAAAACAACGAGTCTCGCTTGAAAGCTATCGCCATTCCTTTCAAGGCTACAGTTGCTGACGAAGCTCGATAGTGGCGGGCACGATGATCCATGGGTATAGTTTGTAGTACAGTTGCTGCAAGCTCGAAACAGCTGGGCTATAGTTGATCCAAGGCGCTACAGTTGATGCAGCGTTGATGAGCCCATCCCTCTTATAGTTGTTGTAGGGACCCTCAGAGATTGAGGTGTACCTCGACGAGCAGAAGAGTCGGCTCGTGGAGAAAAGTCAATTACGGTAGATCCGTGTTCGGTATGCGTGCCGAATGTGAATCAGCATCGAATGCGCGACATCACTCTCAAATGCAACTCGAGTTTGTGCAAGGAGCGTCATGTCAAGCAGAAGAAGCACAGTGGATAGCCCTACGATCGGTTTACTCTGACGGTAGTTCGAACATGTCAGGATCCGCACGTGAGCAAGATCTACCAACTCAGCAAACATCTCGAATCAGCCGCCTCTCCTTCACTTGTTCCAAGGCGGGGGAGAATTTCCAAACATCTCCAAATCTGGTTGTCTGTTCGGGGTACAATTTCCAAAACATCTCTAAATCTGGTTTCACGGACACGCAGACCAGTTTCTACCCCGGTTGGAAAACTAGTACCTCGTAATTATCCCGTGTGACTCACATGATGTGAGGCAGATGGGACATGGAAAAATACAGTCCGTGCCTTGGACTGCCTTGGACTCCAAGGAGGTCCACAGTACACGGCCAGGCCACTGTCAGGTTAGGTGGTTGGTGTATTGGGGTACTGGAGTGAGATCATTAGGAGCATGAGTAAAAAACGGCGTGAACGAGTGGATGCTGGGACCTGGAGATCAAGTGGACCTGTGCGTTGGGCTCCATCGCAGAGGGAGCTCATTCACGAATCTGCGCTCCTTGTCCTCCAGTCGTGAACATCATGGTTCTCACGGTCCGCGGCCTCGCTACCATGGCTGCGCTGCTGCTCGCTGCAGCCAGTCCAAGCCGCGCGTATATGGTCCGCTCCGGCGAAATCTACGAAGTGCCCGAGGCCGACCGCGTCAGCGCCAAGCAGCTCTTTGCGCGCGACGCTGACGTCGTCTCGCTCGGGTTGCCTCACGTGAAAATCCTTCTCAGCGTGCCCGGCCTCGTGTACATTCGCCACATTGAGAACAAAACCGCGGTGGCGGCCGGTCTGTTTGGCAGGCTCCGCGCGTCGGGCAACACGCGCGGCGCCATCGAGTACGCCACGTTTCCAGAGCCCGGCGAGTCCCCATCTCGCGACGCAGAAAATACGCTCCACATCACCTCGCCCTTAGCGACCGGTTGGACTGCCAATCAGTCCGAGGTGCTGCTGCTCGACATCGAATTGTACCAGAAAAATGCGCTGCGTCAGCTAGACTCGTACGGCTCCGCCGACATCGTCATCATGGAAGATGTGCTGTCCGGGGCACCCGACGACAAGACCGCGACCAAAGACACGATACTTCGGGCCAATCGTCTATGGCGGAGCATGATGCCGGGCAATCTGTTTGTGTCGGATCCAACGGCGCGGCTCCGCACCACGTGGCTCGATCTCTCGGCGGACGGCTTCAGCACCGTGCAGCTCGACGTGGCGTCGCTCAACAGCACGAAAAACGACATGTTTGTCTCGGCGCAACCGACGTGCAACGTGACGCTCTTTGCGTCCGAGTTCGTGTCGCCCATTCGCATGGACGTGACGACGGAGTACGGCGGGCGGTCGCCGCGCAACCCACTCTGCGTCGCGACCAAGGGTGATGTCAAGCTCACGTTGCTTGGGTCAGCATACAAAAAGAGTCCAGACACCGTCATTCCCGGTGGGTCAACGTGCGTCAAGGTACCGCTACCGCCGCGCGAGCCGTCACTGGTCGCCAATCGGACCGGCGAAACGAGTGCCGATTTCAAAGAGGTCCAGGTCCCCGTGTTCCC
>JAADXJ010001219.1:0-10131 GCA_023337735.1 Pythium biforme
CAGTCAAAGGCTCAGGAGGACGCACAGGATCAACCATCGCCATGGAAATGGTGGCGTCGCACGCGACTCCCACGCCACTCGCCAATGTTCAAACGGCAAGAGTCTCGCGTCTTTGCTTCGCGGTGTGCGACCAGGACGCTTTGATCCGCGACAGTCTCCATTGCGTACCTACCGGTACCGGTACCGTACTGTAGCAGTCCCAGCTGCGACTCGCAACTGCCCATTGTCTCATGTCCGATGATATTGCGCTGGGCGGTGGCATTGCAGCCCGCTTTCTTACAGCATTGGTACAAAGAGTTGAGTCGTGGCAGCGGGGGAGGAGATGGACCGGGACGACGCGGTGTAGCGTCTTTGCTCCACGCACGGAGTTAGTTGTCCACACGGCTTTGCAGCGCAACACGCGGAGAAGTCGCTTTGAACGATCGTCAGGATATCGGTACCGTATTACCAATACCTTTTATAACGTCACCGCACATGCGAGTTTCCTGGTCTCATGATGAGACCATGCCGGTACCGGTACAAGGAAATGCCACGCACGACTCGCTCCCTCCACGATGGGTACATTTCGTGATGGTTCCACAGTCCGTGAGCCCGCGCCTTCCAGTCCGGAGCGTGGGAACGTGGCGTTGCAGGACACTCGTGGGCAGCCCGAGGTGGAACAAAACACAGGAGACGAACAAGAACATCGCTACTGTCCCTACGCTCCGTCCACACGAACAATTTGGCTGATGGACGTCCCGAAGCGAGTTGTGACGGACTCTCCCGGTGCTCAATCATGCCAGCGAGCAGCACGATGCTGGAAGAGACCCACACGGAGCATCTGCCTCTCGTCAGAGGCGAAAGCAAGTCGCAGCGCGCGTCGTACGGCAAGACAGGAGAGAGAGCTTCCTTGTATGTTGCACACGAAAGGACGCGAGTCCAAACGGTTTCTCTCCTTCCACAACGAGCGGTAGTATGATACGTACGGACGCACAGAGCAGCGACGAAAGCGACGGTTTTTGGTGGGGGCAGCTTTTCTGTTCTCGAGCGGTGACCACGGCAGGTGACCGCAGCAGGTTCTTTCCTTCGCCGATCGCAAAACCAGGACCGGGTCACTGGAAACCACCCACGCTCGAGGCTGTCCATGGCCGCCCTGCATTCAAGGGCTTGCTCGGCGTCGTGGAATCACTGGATATAGTGTTCGCTCATCAGCGCTGGGCAAAGGCAGCTCGCGTGCCAATACCGTCTCCTCGTTTAATTCATGGCGCTACGGAGAGATGATACTGGCAGTGGTGCCGCCCGAGACCACCTGCCGTGTGTGCGTGCGTATGTATGTATGTAGTCCTCACTTGGCTGCCATTCGACGGAGCGCCGCGGCGTTGGCGTGGACGAGGAGAGCTTTCGTTCCACTGTGGGTTCGAACCTCCTGTGCTGGCGGCGGATGGGGAGCGGGCGCCTTGTTCGTGGGCCGAGACGGAAGGGCACCGTAGGTGGAGAGCGGGGCTGAGTTTCCGTCAAGGCGTCAGGGAACCGAGGGCAGATGGTATGTATTTTATTATATTTTGTTCTGGACTGTGGCCTCCTTGTCCTCTCTTTATATATATAGGAGTCGCCTTTGTCATCCCCCGGCGTGCACGCAGCATCGACGCCCCTCACACAGGCTGTGCTCGGTTGGCTCTACGTGTTAGCTGGAGCTCTTCTCTGCCCTTCACTATGCTGCGGGTCCAAGCGTTCCCCACGGGGCTACCGAGCGGCGCCAGCTCGGCCGCGTCCGAGTTTGGTGGGCCTGCGCTGCGCATCCGCCGGTTTCGCCCCGCGCGCGTGAGCGGCTCCTACAAGCCCGCGCTCCTGGATATCAATCTCCTCGGGCTCACGATCGTGCTGGGCGGCCAGTACTTCAGCTGGAACGCCGCGCTGGCCGCTGGGCTGCTGCCCGCGGCCACGGCGTTCATTCTCATCGGCGCCGCGTACGTCGTGCTGCTGTTCTCGCTCGCCGAAGTCGCCAGCGTGTTCCCGTTTGCCGGCGGCGGGTACGCGATCTCGCGCAAGACGCTGGGCTTTTTCGGCGGCTTTTTGGTGGGCGCGATCGACGCACTCCAGTTCATCGCGTACGCGTCGGCGTCCGTGCTTACGCTTGCGCGGATGATTGTCACGAGTGCCCCCAACCTCAGCGGATTCGAGCCGCTCGTGTGGCTCGCGTTCTACACGAGCGCGGCGGTGCTCCAGTCTCGATCTCATGCGCTCTTCTGGCGTAGCAACGCGCTGCTCGCGACAGTGTCGCTCAGTATCCTGGTCGTGTTCTGCTTCGGTTCGCTTCCGAAGTGCGACATCCGCAAGTATACGGTCAGTGTCATCGACATGCGCTCCCACGAGCCGCTCCAACGACCGTCGCTCGTGACCATGGTGCGTGTGCTGCCGTTCTGCGCGTGGTTCTACGTAGGCGCCGATGCGATCGTGCTCATCGCCGACCACGTCCACGAGCCGCGTACGGTCGTCCCCCAAGCACAGCGAAGAAGCATTTTGCTCCTCGTCGCAACGGCCGTCGTGACCTTTTTCGTCACGGCCGCGTTGCCGGAAGATATGGCACGGACCGCCGCGGCGCTCGCGCCGTTGACGTTTGGGTTCACGACCTTCACGCGGCTCTCCCCAGCGCAGGCCACGTGGCTGTCCGTGCCGGCGACCTACGCCACGGCGTTCGGCTTTGCCTGGGCGTACGGTCGGCTCGTCACGGCACTTGCGGCCTCGGGGCTCCTCCCGCGATGGCTCGCGGCTCGCATCCAGCAGCAAGTGCGTCGCAGCCAAGGGGTCTCGAGCCGCACGGCACTCGGCACTGGCTCGCTGCTGAGCTTTGTCATTTGCCTTGTGGTCCATTTCGCGAAGCGCGTCCCGCGTGAGCTCGACCATGTGTGCATGGGGCTCGCGTTCCTGTCGTACATTGCGCAGACACTGGGCTTTCTCGCGCTCCGGCGCGCTCGCACCAGTAGCGAGGCACTCGCCAAGTCGCCGTTCCGAAGTCCCTTTGGCGCTTGTGGCGCGTACATGTCGCTGCTCGTGTGGATCGCGGGCTTCGTCTCGGTCGTGGGGTACCAAGAGACCCAGGAATTCGTGGAGCTCATCGTGATTTCCAGCGTGCTCGGGGCGCTCACGCTCTACTACTTTGCCTATGCGCGCCACCACGAGCTCTTCTCAGCCGACGAGCGCGACGTCGTGCTGGCCGCGACGATCAAGCGCCAAGCGACCGCCGTCACACCATTGCCCGCAACGCCATCGCCGTTGCCACCGCCATCGCTCGTGCGCGAAAAGTCCAAGTCCCGCGCGCCTACGGTCTCCGACGCCGACAGCAGCTTCACGGGGCCCGTACGCGTGGGCTCCGGGTCCCTACGCATGCCGCAGCTCGTGCGCGCCGGCAGCCAGCTGAACGAGCTGCTCGAGGAGTACCCGGAGCTCACGGACGACATGGACGAGCCGTACGTCGCCAACTGGCCGCCGCCGTCGCTGCCGCTTTCTCAGCCGCCACAGCAGGAGCACCACGCCACGCAAGACCCCTTGTCTTTGTCGTTCTCGGGAGGCACACCCACGACCGCCATGGGCCCGGCGCCGCTCCGGCGCGCCGGCTCGGACGGCGTGCTCACCAGCAGCACGAGCTCGTCGCCACAGGTCGTGCCGCCGCAAGTGTCGCTGCTCTCGGGCGCGTTCAGTCGTTCGTTCCTGGCACGCAACGCGCGGCTCGAGCGGCTCCGCGAAGAGACCGACCGCGATTTACGGTCCGCGATGAGCGGCATCTGGAGCGAGCGATCGCAGCGCTGGTCCCGCGGCCGCCGCGCGAGCTAACCAGCTCCTACAGGCACAGACAGACCAGTCAATAGGCTATGGGACGCTCGTTCGTGTGTAGTTGGACAATGGGTGGGGTATTTTCTTCCTCTCTTCTTTCGTGTGTAGTAAGTGCGCGCCGTGACGTGAACGTGCGTTCGCGACGCACGTCCGACGTGGCAACGTGGGACTGTCGGGGAGGATCGCCGCGGCGCTCTTAGACCGTGGCCTGGCCGCCGCGCTCTTCGATGAGCAGCTTCCAGAACTCGTGGGTCTCGGCGACCACGGCCTCGGCAAACTCGCGGCCGAGGCACTTGCCGTCGTAGCCAAAGCGGTTGACCTGCGGCAGCTTGTAGTCCCGCAGCCAGTCGTGGATCGCCTGGATGCAGCCGGGCATGTGCGCTTCCACATCGGCGACGTCGTGGATCTTGCTGGCGTAGTGGTCCTCGACGTTGATCGCGAGGACCTTCCAGTCCGTCTCGTTGTCGTCAATCAGCGCCAGGACACCGAGGATCTTGACCTGCACGACCGAGCCCGTGCGCCACTGCTTCGTGCCAATCTCAATCACGTCGATCGGGTCATTGTCGCCGACACACCCGGTGCCTTCGGTCTCATGCGACGGGTCCTCCCACGTCTGCGGCAGCGCGCCATAATTGAACATCATGTCGCCCCAGCCGTACTCGCGGAGCTTGCCGTTCTTGGTGTCCTGCTTGATCGGGTTGAACGGCTCGCCCGTGGCGATCTCCATCTTCTTGCGGGTCCACTTGGGGATCTCGCAGACGAAATTCACCGACCCGTCGGCGTTGTAGAGCGGGATGTCGTGCCACGGCGAGATCTGGACGCGGTCGCCGTTCTTGCCCGTGTAGTAGTAGTTCACGCGGAACTCAAAGCTCGGGAACGCGCCGACGGCCTCGGTCTCGATGTTGCCGATCGTCGGGTTCGCGATACGCGCCTTGAGGAACTTGAACTTGGCTTGGTACCGCGCCATGGCCTCGGTCTGGTTGCTGCTCAGCGCGTGGTCTTCGTTCCACCACTTGATGAACGAGTTGAAGTCGATCTGGCCCGTGACGGTCTGCTGCATGTGGCGCACGGCCTCCTGCGCGTCCTCTTGCGAGATCGGCTCGCCGAGCTTGGCGTGGAGATCAATGATGTCGTCCTCGCTAATGTAGCCGTTGCCTTGCGAGTCAAAGAGATCAAAGATCGCGCGCATGCGCTCCATCTCGCGCGGTTCAATGTTGACCTGCGTGCCGTCGTCCAGCACGGAGCCGCGGCGCGCGCGCATCTCCGAGATGATCTCCGTGCCGTACTTCTTCTCGGTCTGTTCGTAGCTCGCCAATTCGCCGCGGAGCGTGGCAACTTCGGCGCGCAAGTCTTCGAGCTCGGTGAGCACGGCCGGGACGTCGACGTCGTCTTCCTTCCACGAGTCGTTGCGCGCGAGCGTGCGGAACGAGCCGCGCGGGGAGGACGTCGGGGACGAGGCCACGGGGCGCGCGTACGCGACGGTCTCGCCGTCCTTCTTGTCGGGCGACGCGTCGATGAGGCGCTGCATGGTCGCGAGCCACTCGCGCTGCTCGGCCTCGGTCTCGGTGTACACGCGGTAGCACTGGTTCGACGGCGTGTAGAACTGGAAGCCGTTGGGCTTGCCATCCCACTTGTGGACCGACGCGAACGCGATCTTGCCGCGGATGTTGCGCTTCTCAAAGTCGTCTTGGGACTCAAAGTAGACGATCTGGAGCGCCGAGCCTTCGTAGATGACGCAGTAGCGCTTCTTCCACACGAGCGCGTTCTTGTCCGGGCGCTTGAAGAGGATGCCCGCGAGCACGATGTCGCCGGCGCCCGCGGCCTTGCCCTGTGCGATGAAGCTGCTAAAGTCGGCCATGGTGATAATGGACGGGACGCTGGATGACTCTGGATGGCACTGGATCGCAAGTGCGAATCTCCGGAAATGAGCAAGGGAGGACGGACTGGGGGAGGAAAGGAGGCGAGGAGGGAAGCGGAGTGCAGGTTCAGGAGGTTCGTTCCCTTGTTGGTTGGGCCGTTCGCGTGCACACGCACTCTTTTGCTCGCGTTTGCGTGCAGCTGTTGGCGTTGTGGGGTTGTCGGTTGTTGGTTGTTGGGAGGGAGGAGGGAGGCGAGCCCGCCCAAGATCGTTCTCCGCTTCGCTCCACCGCCCTGTCAGGGCAGCGTCCGCTCCCCCTCCACCCCTGAACCCGACGGGGTCGACGCGCCAGGCGTGGCAACCAAGTGGTCACGCCAGAAACGGGGCTCTGGTTTCCCAATGAGAGGAATATGACTCGCTTTAGTGACACTCTCTGCAAAAACCGGGGCTCTGCACTGGTGCACAAAATGAATTGTGTGGCCAAGATTCAATTCTTGTGAAGTCCAATAGCAGCCATCGCCAGTATTATATTTCACATCCGGTTTTAACGAAGAGTAGCTACACAAACACCATTCCCTTGCTTCTGTCTCACATGAGACTGGCGAAGACTCAATTCAATTCGCGCGTCGCAGGATGACCTCACGCGCGCGCCATGGCACTTCCACATGTCCGTGGCATCTGCTGCCATGCCAAGGTCTGCCTCAGAGGTCCAAGCGGACTCTCTATCTCAGTTGGTACATGATTGCGCCACCCTGTTTCCAACCCTCATCAACAAGAGACCTGATGCTGCTAAGCGACGCAGCCGCCTCACAAGCACTGCGAGGGGTTGTCTGCGTGGCACACGGTGCTGCTGATGCCTGCGCGCTCGTCGCTCTCTCTCTATCTATACCTCCATCTCTATGAGCCATCCTCGCCGTACTCGTTTCTATTTGTGTCGGCTACGTTCTCCGACGGCTAAATCCGGCGGCCGGCGAGAGAACTGCTTCATGTCGCTGCGTGGAGTCGGGTCTCCGGTCCCTCGGCCTTCACCTCCTCCCACCATAACGGCTTCCCCTTCACGTTGGAGACCATGGCCACGCATCACATGCCACCGGCGCCGGTGTCGTCGCCCGCGCGGCTGCCGCACCTGTCGATCAAAGGCGAGCTCGCGCCGGCCGGTTTGCCCGCGGACGGCAGCAAGAGAGTGCCGAACAAGAGCCCCAGCAAGACGCCGCTTTCGCCAGCCAAGCACGCGCCAGAGGATAGTACTACGAACCAAAAGGACCCGAGCGAGGCGCTGCGCATGGCGTCGTCGCCCTCCCCTACGCAGCACACGCACACGCACACGACCGAATCGACGCTGTCGTCGTTCGTCTCGCCGACGACGCTCGAGTCGCACACGACGCTCACAAATGTAACCACGACGGCGGCCGTCGGAAGCGCCACGAACGTCGTCGCGACTCTCGACGATGAGCCCGTGAAAGAAGTGGTCTCGGACCCGGAGTCGCCGGCGTTCGCGGCGCTCATCAAGGCGAGCGTCGAGAAGCCCGACGTCTCGCTGCTTGAGAAGCGCCCGCGCATCGGCCACTCGAAACTTGGACGCCACAAGTACAAACCGGGCAACAAGAGCTTCAAGAAGCCCACGGGTGAGGAAATCAACAACGAGCACGAACAGTACGCGCTCACGTACGGCATGATGTGCGGCATCCTCAACTCGGCCGGCCTGCAAAACCCGTTCAAGCAGCGCCTCACGATGGACGACTTTATGCGCGTCGACAAGCGCGTGTTCCCGCCCAACTCGAAGCTGCAGCACCCGTTCAAGTTCAAGGACTACTCGCCCGACATATTCCGGCAGATCCGCCGCCGCTTCTGCATCGACTCGGCCGACTACATGGTCACGCTGTGCGGGGACTTTAACTACATTGAGTTTATGTCCAACTCCAAGTCGGGCCAGTTCTTCTTCTACTCGCACGACGGCCGCTTCATGATCAAGACGCAGACCAAGGAAGAGTCCAAATTCTTGCGGCGCATTTTGCCGCACTATTACAAGTTTGTCATGGAGAACCCGAACACGCTGATCACGCGCTTTTACGGCATGCACCGCGTCAAGATGCACCACCTGCGCCGCAAGATGCACTTTATCATCATGGCCAGTGTGTTTGACACGCCGCTCGACGTCCACGCGCGCTTTGACCTCAAGGGATCGACGGTCGGACGGCGGGGCACCGACAAGGATCGCAGAACCCACGGCGTGTTGAAGGACATGGACCTCGTGGACAGCGGCTTTCGCCTGCAAGTTGGCGCCGAGAAGCGCGCAATGATGCTCGTGCAGATCCGCAAGGACGTCGAGTTCCTCAAGCGCATGAAGATCATGGATTACAGCTTGTTGATTGGCGTCCACGACGTACGGGGCCAGGTCCAGAAGAAGATCTACGGCTCGCTGCACCCGGAGCAGCCGGTGTCCAAGTCGCTGCCAGCGTCGCCGATCGGTGACACGACGGGCACCGCCGACGCCGCGTTCCCGAACGGCGAGCTGCCCGTGCGGCTCGCGCGGTCCGTGTCCGTACCCGAGGACAACCGCAATGGCATGCCCAACGACCGCATGCCCATCGTGGCGTCCTTTCCCACCAAGTCCGTCATGGCGGCATCTCAGTCTCAGGCTTCGTGCGACGAGGCCAGCGCCACGAGCTCCTATGCTGTCGGCGGGTGTGGCGACCATGAGTTTGACTCGGACTCGTCGGACGACAACGACAGCTCTTCGAATGTGAGCGACCTGGACGACGGCTTTGCCGTAGATCGCATGCCCGGCGGCCGCTCCGGATTTGACTTTGCGCCGCACTTGCAGCCGCAGGCGTCCCACTCGATCCTCACACCAAACACGTTACAGTCGGTGCCGTCCATGGCGTCGTCGCTCCACGCGCTCGAACCGATCTCGCCGCGCGTGCTCGACGCGAACCGGTTCCCGGGCCACTCGGAGTCGGTGTTTTGCAAAGACGACGGCGGCATTTACGGCCGCGACCGCCACGGGCGCAAGAACGGATACGTGTACTTTGTCGGCGTGATCGACATTTTGCAGCAGTACAACACGCGCAAGATCGCCGAGACCTTTTTCAAAGGGCTGCGCCACAACCGCAAGGAGATCTCGGCCGTGAACCCCGTGCTGTATGGCGATCGCTTTGTCGAGTTTATGGAGAAGAACGTGATCCTGGACGCGACGCTAGCTACGGGCCCCGGCGACGTCGCGTCCGGCGTGTCGATGAGTAGTCGCAGCATGGCCGCCGGTGTTGGTGCCGGGACTGGGGCTGGGGCGTCATCGTCCTCATCGCCAGTGCTAGCACCGATGGCGTCGGCGCCGGCCTCGCCGGCCTCGCTCTCTGCACTACAACAACTCTAACAATTTACCCATTCCATCTGCATGCACGCTTGGTTTTTCGATCCATTGTCCTTGCCGCAAGAAAATTAGGCGTCCATGGCATGTGAGTCGTCAAGAGCGAGAGAGAGCGAGAGCGAGAGAGAGAGGCAGACAGGTAAGATCCACGGCGCAGTTTGTTTTTGCTCCCTCGGCTAACATGCTGCCGTGTAGAGAACTGACTTCAGAGGAATCACCGCAGTCCAGTATCGCCGCGGTCGGCGGAGGCGCTGTGATGGGCGGTGGAGAAACAGTGATGGCGGTTGGCGGTTGGCGGAGGAGCTGTGGGCAGGGATGGCGCGGATCTTCGTCGACGATCTTTATCCCAAGGCGGACCATGCAATGGAATACTGCAACGTTTCGATGATATCTGATGCGGGTGAGCACCAGGTACCCTCGGTGTGACCGCGAACTGGACATTTGAGAACCGAGCCAACTTGGCGTAGTAGTAGGGCTTTGGGAAGTGAGAGTGGCGCGGAATGGAGGGGGCACTGCGCGTTCCTCCACCGGAGGTGCTCGCCCGTGACATAGCTTCCAGACCGGGGGGATACAAAGTCAGAGGCAGAGACACTGACAGAGATCCAAGATTTACAGTTTGTTTGTCGCACTACAAATGTGCTACCGTGGCCAGTTACCAACGCGCACTACAACTCGTGCTTGCGCGACTAAGTAGGATGCACCATCGTCATTGAAAAGCGGCTGCTGAGCAGCGACGGCTGCAATAGCCAACCCCCAACGAGGTCGCGCTGTACACATTTTCACTGACCCTGGCACCGCGTCCATCGCCGCGTCCTGCTCGACACTGATATAAAACAGGACGGCTCAAGACGCTTCGGTGCCAGCCAGTCGGTGCCGCTCGCATCACGGATCCCGTTTGTGCGTTGGCCTGGGAGCACACACCGGAGCCCTTCCCCTCGCGCATCGCCTTGTGTCGAAGCAGACACAAGGCGCTCGTCGGGCCACTTCCAATCGGCATGGCGTCGGTGCCGGCCTCGCTCTCTACCACTCGGTCAGTGACTCCACATTTGCGCGACTGTACTGCTATTGAAGCGAGGGTTTGAACTTTGAACCACTC
>JAADXJ010001220.1:0-10126 GCA_023337735.1 Pythium biforme
GAGAGAGAGGCAAAGTTTGGACGCACTACACGCATGATAAGGTTCGGCGTCTACCGAGCTCCATCATAATCTTTGTTTTCTTCTGAAGTAGCGATATATGAGCAGCCAGCTCTGAGGTCAGTGGAGGGAACGAAGTGATCAAGTGCTGTCATGGATCAGTACCCATGCTCAGCACTATCCCATCACCCTTCGGGAAGAATACATATCAATTACTAGAGGTAGATAAAATACGTTGCGGGCTTATCCCCAAAATGAACTGGATGTTTCTTCCGAAATCAAGTACGCGGAATTCTCAAAATGCGGAATGCAACAAGTGACCCTAATACAGCAGTTAGCCTGCGCTAGATGCATGAGTTATGGTTCGTGTGAAACAATTGTTCTTTTTTGGGAATTCCCCATAAATTACGTTACCTCTGATCTGAGCCTGTCTGGCTCCTTATCAGAAATCGGCAACATGCCTCCATCTGATCCGAGCGACATCAACGCGCCGCGACATCAGAGCGAAAAGAACGAAAGTAACCACAATGGCGACGACGCCCAAGAAACCCAACGCTGTGACGCTGGGCACAGCTTCCGCCACGAAGAGGCGCTCCCCTTTGGCGCTCGTTGGCGCACTGCTGCTCGTCGCGGCCGTATGCGGCGTGATCGCGGCGGGCTTTGTGTTCAGTGGCGGAAACCCCGGCCAGTCTACGTCCGCAAAGGTGTCGGCAGGTGTGGACACGTCGGCGCATATGGCAGCCGCGCCGAAGCTTGAGAGCGCTGTGGCCGACTTTGAGTGCGGACGGAAGTGCAAGGCTGGCGGCGACGAAGTGTGCGGCACGGACGGCAAGACGTACCTGAACGAGTGCTTTTTCCAGACCGCGAAATGCAAGAACGCGTCGCTCGACAAGGTGGCCGACTGGAAAGGCTACAACTGCCCCAACACGTGCAAGAAGCAAATTGCTTGCAAAGAGATCGGCAAGTTCCTCTGCGCCACGGACGGGAACGTGTATTTTGGCTACTGCAACCTGTTCATCGCGCAGTGCCTCGACCCGACAGTCCAGGAGGCCGAGTGTGACAAGTCCATTTTCGAAGGCGTCTTCCACCGCTAAATAACAAGCCATCTCGATGTGCTACACAGGCCATTCATTGCCTGTGTGTACGACTGATGCAACATGCGTTTACAAACACTAAATGGGATGAAAACACGCAGATTTTTGACGAGTATACGTGTATGTTTTGTTAAAAGTCAGCCATATGTAGGGTCAGTTTGTCTTCGTTTTTTCTCTGCTGTCAGGATGAATGCCTACTCGGCCTTGGGCTCGTCGGCCTTGGGCTCCTCTGCGGGCTTCGCGGCGGCCTCGGTCGCCTCCTCGCCAGCCGTCTGTGCGAGCAGCGTCTTGATGTCCTCCTCAAACGAGAACGGCAAGTCCTTGGGCGCGTAGCGCTTGTACGGCTTGCCGTTGCGGTCCACGAGGAACTTGGTAAAGTTCCACTTGACAAAGTTGCCGAACGAGCCGGGCAGCTGCGCCTTCAGGTACGTAAACACCGGACGCGCGCTCGCGCCGTTGACGTCGTGCTTCTCGAAGAACTGGAAGTTGCAGTTGTACTTCTTGACAAACTCCATGATCTCCTCGTGGGTTCCAGGCTCCTGGCTCGCAAACTGGTTGCACGGGAACGCCAAAATTTCGAGACCCTGGTCGCGGTACTTCTCGTCGAGCGCCGCGAGCTCCGGGTAGTTGGTCGGCGTAAGGCCGCACAGACTCGAGACGTTCACGATGAGCAGCACCTTGCCCTTGTACTTGTCCATGGTGACTTCGTTGCCCTCCATGTCAAAGTCCTTCAGGCCGTATACATCCTTGACGTTCTCGAGGTCGACGTTGAACGCCTCGCGGTAGGTCGCACCGGCGTTGATGAACGAGTTGAGCCACTCGTCCTGGAGCTCCTTGGTCGCGACGGCGAACACTTCGCTGATACCCGCGCCCGTGAGCTTGATGCCGTTGGGCAGCGACGAGTCGAACTCGACCGTGCCGGCCGACACATCCAGCGTCAACGACGCAGCACGTGACACGTCCGAGTCGAAGACAGCGACCGTCTTGGTCTTGTCGTTCGCGACGACGTACACGCTGACCTTGTTGCCCGTGAGCTTGGTAAACAGGCCGGTCTTCTTGCGCTTGATCTCGCCGGCCTGGATCGCACCTTCCTTGAACGCCCACACCGACTTGGTCGCGGCGGCTTCGTTCACCGAGGCATCAAACACCGTGAAGAGCTCGTTACCGTCGACGTTGAAGTTCTCGAGCACGTGGCTCTCCTTCTTGGGCGACAAGAAGCCGGTCAGCACGAGTCCGTCCGCGAGCTTCTTAGCGGCCTCGGGAGACGCATCCTCGGCTTTGGTGTCCGCGAGGAACTTGGTGATCGCCGCGAGGATCTTGCCGCCGTGCGCGGCGTGCTCTTTCTTGGCCTCGGCCTTGCCGAGCGCCTCGGGTGCGACTTCGGGCGTGAGCAGGTACGCCTGGAGGGCTTTGACCTGCGCCTGAAACTCGGCAGGTAGCGAGAGGAAGCGGCGCGAGCGGTCAAAGACGCGGCCCTGGACAGCGGATGCGCTCATACTTGCTTGGTGCGTTGGTCTTGGTGTGGATGTGGAGACGAACTGGGGAAATCGGTTCTGACGGAGACGGGGGGGAACCGAAAGACGTTCTCGTCACGTCCGTTGGCACGACAAAGTTGTTGGCGAAGATGCTGGCGGGCGGCGACCAAGAAACGCAGATCTTTTCCAAAACACGGCACGTATCCGGTTCACTGTTGGTAAACTCGTCGTGGTTGCAGTGTTCTTCGTAGAAGGTTTCGCAGGGTGACCAAACCGTATTTTGTAATCTTCTGGCTTCCGACATGTCGCGTCCTCTCGCACGAGGACGAAAGAGCTCCTGCCTAACCTAAGCTAGCTTACTCTCCTCGTGACGACGGCGCTTCCGCGCACCCCGATTGGCCAGGGTGCAGGGATGACATGACGAGCGAATGTTTTCTCGGGCTTCGCACCCAGATGGATCCGCAAACGCTTCTTTCTGCTAATGTCCCACCAACATGTTGTGCGATGCACTTGGGCTGCGTGAACAGGCTCCCGCCCCACGCGCTGACTCCCTCCCTTGCACCCATCGCATGCCCGAGGCAGGCGAGAAAAGATACGATAGACGTACGACATGGGGGTCCAGATGAAAACACGGCACGCGGATGTAGATGTGGAAACGAGAAAACTTCAAGCGGCGAACGTATTCATCAATGTTGAAGTTGTCTGTTTCCAAGCGAAAAGAAAGCGTCGACAACTTGCAGCACGATGCAGCGCAAATACAGCATCATTCACTCATGCAGCAGCAGCGGCGGCGCGCAACCAGAGTTGTCGTCGTCTGAAAGGCCGTGCTTGAGTAGAGCCACGAGCAGCGCAGCCATGATCAAGAGCGAACGCGACCGCAACAACAAACAGGCAAGCGCCAAGCTACGCTGCATGCTGTTGGACATGGCGCTCCCCATGCAGCTCGTCTCCGCCACGCACTTGGTTTGCCGCTGCACCAAGTTTATTGTCGAGCCGTTCGTTCATGCGGTTCCGCGACGTCGACGACGTGAAGTTGTTCGAACCGTTCAAACAGGCGCTCGACCACTTGCAAGTCTGCTTCCTGTACGATGTGTGCAGCGCTTGAAGGTGGTTGATGACGGGATCCGATCCCAGCGGCTGGTCGAGCGCTCAGCATTTGACAGCACAAGGTGCTCCAGAATGTGGCGGATGCCCCAGTGATACAAGGCACGCAGTACCGCGACGTCGCGAAGGCTGGGTTTGACCTCGACACGACGACATTTGGGGACCTGAAAGGCCGCGCATTTTGCTTTGCGTCGCCGACGCGGCCGTACAAGCGTTGCATGAGCCTGCACGCACGGTTGACGCGCGAAAAGGCTGTGCACGAGCGGTGGATCGAACCGAACGAAGCCAATTTCCCTAATTATCTATCAGTGGGCGGTCGAAGAAAAGATCGAGCTGTTTTCCCCACGCACCAAGTGCGCAAGCAACGTGATGCAAAGGCTGGGGCTTTGGTGCGCGCTGGTGCTGATGCCGTATGTGTTTGCGGCGCGTGTTCGTTTTCTACCACTTGTGGAATGTCCATGTTGGTTTTGTGCTTTGACTTGTCGACGCTTTCTTTCCACTTGCAACGCGCAGCTAAATAGCCACACAAAGGCGGGGAAACCCGCGAATTTGGAGGCTACCGCGCACAACTCGACGGCGAAGCTTCTGCTCGTGGTCTAGGAGCTGCAAACAAGCCAGAAGAACAGTTTGATTTCAAACAGTTGGTTCCTCCAGTGAGTCGAGCTGATTGGCTCGGGATGGATCCAACGGTCGATGCACTTGAAGAGACAGAATGCTGATTCAAATGGTGACGGGCCCGCATCACGGCATCGAGGTGAATCCTTTCTCTTCCTCGTATTTCACGAGAGCTCCGGACGGGGGAACAGCGACAGCGAATTCGAGATGGTGCTGATCGGTTGTGGCGTGTTCGGCGACGCCAGCATGTTCCAGATCGAGGTTTCCGGCCATGCAACGGTGGGAGTTCTTCGGCAGGCGATCTTTGACAAGCAACGTCACGCACGCGGGTGGTTTGATGAAAGTTCTTGACGTTGTGCATGGCGAAGGACACCAACGGCGAGTGGCAACCCAACGGCGCGGCGCTCTCAAACCTTCTGAAGCAGCGCCTTCCACATGTCGCGTCCTCTCGCACGAGGACAAAAGAGCTCCTGCCGAACCTACGCTAGCTCACTCTCCTCGTGACGACGACGTTTCCGCGCACCCCGATTGACCATGGTACCGCGATGACGTGACGAGCAAAGTCATATTGAAGCTGCAAATCCCACCCTTTTCGTTAATGCCTACTTACCGCAGTGGCCGCGCCATCGAAGTCGAGAGCCGCTCGGCGTGCGCGCAGCAATCACGACAAATCGTCTTGGGGCGGCGCGAGCGCACGCTGCTGGCCTTGGCGACGCGCGGGCGACCGGCGGTGGCCAACGTCACCGGGCTTCCTCCGCCCAGCGACTCGCGCAGGCCGTCGACGGTCACGTCCGCGGGCGCCTGCATGCCGCACTTGCGGCACAGCGAGACGGCCTCGCACACTTCGCACACACGACGGCGACGGAACATGCCAAACTTCTTGTGGCAGTACTGGCACATGGTCTTGTCCAGCGACGTCGTGAACGACGCCGCACGTGGCGTGCTCTCCGAGCGCCGCAGCGCGCCGGCAGGCCGCGTGGGCGTTGCGCCGTGATTCAGCGCGCCAATCGAGCGCGAGGACTCAAACATTTGGCTGCTGTGGCCCGAGCTCAAGAGAAAGTCGTTGGCCGAGGACGACGGTTCGGTCGAGGCGTCCGACGACGAGAGCCGCGGCAGCGAGTAGGGCTTGGACGCCGAGGTCTCCTCCATGGTCGACTTCTCCATTTTACGTAGCCGTCCCTGACGCGACCGCGTGTGCTGGACGCGCTTGACGTTCGAGCGCATGACGCCAAAAACCGCGAGGAAGCACGAGATGATGAGCACAAAGGTCTGCACAGCTTCGATGCTGAGCACGTCGAGGAACGGCACGACGTGGAATGCCCGCGGAAGGTACGCGAGCAGCGACGGGTTCGCGTAGCACGACGTCTGGTTCATGCTGACGGCGTGGTACGCGAATGGGCTGCGCGCGGCGCCGCTTAGGGCCTGTACGCGGTAGAGGTACTGCTGCGAAATGCGGACGTTCGCGTCGGTCGACTCGCTTGCGTTCGACGGCTCGAGCAACGTCTCCCACTCGAGCTTGTGGGTCGCGTCCGGGAAGCGCTGCACGACGTATCCGTGAATGGGCCACGCGGCGTCGGTCTCGACCGTGCGCCATCGAAGCACGACGTCCTCACACGAGGCCGCGCCGACCAGCACCGGTGCGTGCGGCATCAATGGATCTGTGATTATGTCATTTACACGACAGGTGAGTACACCAAGACAGGAGAGAGCGCTTTCGTCGGCTTTTTCCCCACGTACAGTCCGCATCGTGGGTCTGGCGCATCAACGCCTCCATCTCGTCGTCACTGAGCGCAGGCGCGTCGTCGTCTGGTTCTGCTTCTGCCTTGACGTTTTCAACCGCGGGTGAGGAAGAGAAGAACACACCGAGCGTGTCAGCAATGCCGCCTGTGGAGAGGAGAAGGGAGGAGTAGGAAATGGGATATTCGTTAGCACGCGATGGACCGAACAAGACCCCCTCAACATGAGCCTCGCGTACCCACGACGCGACCGCCGGACTGGGCCCATAGAGAGCGTACGCCTGGCCACATTGACAAGCATTAGCCTACGGCGATATACAAAACCCATCGCCCCATTGGTCGCGTTACCCGCACATGACGACGCCACGACCGTCTGGGGCGAATGTCGCCAACCCAATCACTCACCGTCTGCGACACGGTCGTAAGGAGGCAGTTCCATGTTGGTGGAGCGGACGAGGAAGAGATAGCGATATGAAGGGGAAGATGGAGGAAGATCCGTCCGCCCAGAGGACTTCCACGCGGCGCGGAGTGGACGGGGCGGTGTTGAGGTCTCGTTGCCGCCAATGCCGACAAGGGAGGAAGTTCCCTCCGCCCCTCCTCTCTTGGGTTCCTCCTCTTGCTTCTCTCGCGCATGGACCGAGCAAGAAGGCTTTGGTAATCGCAGGGGCAGACACACCCATCCCACTTGATCCCCTTTTCCACGCACCTTCACAGAAAACGGATCTGGATTGGCGGAATATGAGACTGAGATGATTCTATTGGGCGAAAAGCATTCTTGACGCTGTTCCAGCCTCAAGTTTCTGCGCTGGCTTGGTGTACTTTGTGGAATTACAGAAAGCAATGGAATGGCGCACCCGCGCAACGGTTTTCTGTGGAGTGACGGTCGCCAGAGGCCATTCGCGTTTTGTGGATTTTGTGGACCTCGACAAGGTGTCCGCACGCAAGAGCTCCTGCGTGGGTGTCACAGATTGCAGATAGCCATGGCATGGATCCAAAGCCAATACTTCGACGGAGGGATTCTATGCAGGCCTCGTTGGCTATAAAAGTGGCCTTGACTCAGTGCGTGAGCGGGGGCGCATTCGCCATTCTATGATCGTGGTCTGCGATTGCGATTGTGGCGCCGATACCGATTTAGTAGCATGTCACAGACATGCCGTGTTGATGCCAAGATGCGCTTTTCGAAAAACCCAAACTGAAAAAAGAAGAAAAAACGAACCGGGTTGATGGGTCGTCCTGTCCAAATCGGGCCGGGTACAGTCCCAAAAATACGACCCGTTTCTATGTGGCCAATACCCACCCGAATAAATTCGAGAACGTGGTCATGTCGGAGCAAAAAACGGCGGAGGCAAAGATCGAACAAGCACCAGCCAAGAGTTCCGTACGTGACGCGCAACCAGCCTCAAAATTGGGCACGTTGTGGTCATTAGACCACGAGGAATTTACTTCACTGTCAGTGGAGACGGCCAGGAAGAGCTCCACGCACTTATCGTCGACAAGCATAGACAAGTTGTCCAGTCGACAGCCAGCCACGATGGCTGCCGTATTTTGCGCTTCGTCGTCCTTCAGAAGCTCAACGGAAGTAGTCGAGTGGGAAGTCACTGGGAACAGCGCCAGCTGTCGCATGCTTACATAATCCTGCCGAAATGAACGTTTTCACCACTTTTCACCACCATTATGTCCTCCATGTATCCATCATCCGCCATCTGATTGGTTGTTGCTGGTCGTTTACGACCGTGGGTCCCACTCTTCGTGAAGACCAAGCTGCACTGCGTCAAGAGATCACAACCGCAAACATACCCCGAATTGTTCTCCTCCACTTCTCCGCCCGGGTTCCCTCCGCTCCGCTCGCTTCGGCACATCGCACGTTGGCATCATTCGCCAATTTCCCCCCGCGCGCCACCACCAACTTTTCCGGACCACTCCGGATTCCATCCAGAAACCCTCTTTCAGCACCATCATGCCGCTCCCGCTTCACGGTCGCGTCTTTGACCGCTACCGCGCGTTCGAGAAGCTCTCCGAGTCGCTGCAGACGCAGGTCGCGTCGGTCGCCGACGCACTCGCCAAGGACAAGGTCTTTGGCGTGCAGTCGCTCTCGCTCTTCTCGTCGGCCTTTGGCGTCAAGCCGGACAAGCTCAGCGACGCGGTGCGCAAGACGCTTGGCGCCGACGCCGACGCCGCGTCGGTCGTCGACGGGCTCGTGCTGCGCGGCGCGCTCGCGCTCCACAAGGAAGACGACGAGACGGCCAAGCTGCTCGAAGGCTTTGCCAAGCGCGCGAACGCGTTCTTTGTGCCCACGGACAACAAGGTCGCCGGCCGCGCGAGCGAGCACTCGGTCTGGAGCGTGCGGGACGGCGCGATCCAGGCCGGCGCCGTGAAGCGCGCGGCGCGCGTCTTTGGTGCCAAGGACGCCTACGCCGTGGCCAACGACAAGCTCAAGGGGCTGTTCCTCTTTGACGACGACGCCGCGCTCGAGCTCAAGGCCAAACTGGATTTGAGTGGCGCGTTTGTCGAGTTTGACAAGACGCTCGAGCACGGCATCAAGGTCTGGAACGAGAAAGAGGCTTTGTTCATTGGCGTCGCGTCCAAGGACGCGCAGGACGAGTGGCTCAACTCAATCATCAACGCCGGCGCGACGTACCGCGAGGCTTTTAACGTCGACGCCGAGAGCGTCCAGAGCATCTACGAGCTCAAGGACCGCGACATGGCCGGCAAGGAAGTCGGCATGGACCAGTACAAGGGCAAGGTGCTGCTCGTTGTCAACGTCTCGAGCCAGTGTGGCCTCACGCCCACGAACTACCCCGAGCTCGCGGCGCTCGACGAGAAGTACCGCGACCAGGGGCTCCAGATCTTGGCGTTCCCGTGCAACCAGTTTGCGCGCCAGGAGCCGGGAACCCACGAGGAGATCATGGAGTTTGTCAAGAAGTACAACACGACGTTCCCGTTTTTCGAGAAGAGCGACGTCAACGGCGCGAACGCGCGTCCGGTGTTCACGTACCTGAAGGCGCAGCTGCCCGGCTCGTTCGGCAACTTTGTCAAGTGGAACTTTACCAAGTTCCTCGTGGACCGCAACGGCAAGCCGTACAAGCGCTACGCGCCCAAGGACTTGCCGTTCTCGTTTGAGGACGACATCAAGTTCCTGCTCGAGCAGAAGGTCGGCGAGGAGGTCGCGGCGCCGGCCGACGCCGCCGCAGAGACCAAGCCGTGAACCGCGAACGCTTCTCCCTCGAAGTTATGAACAAACGCGCTTTGTGGAGCTGCGGGGCTCAGAGCACGCTTGTGCTTACGTGTAGGAGAAAAGCTGCATAGTATTGTGTCTGTTAATCTTATGTATTCTGTGCTGCTTCCGTTTTGGTTGTGTGCTGTGGGTTGTGGTTGAAGTGAGCCCGTTGTCGAAAGAACATGGCTACATTCTGTGTGGCTCTCACTAGCCCATGTCCAAAACTGCACACTTGCAAAATCTATGGGAACTACTACGCATTCGAGGCACATGTGCGAGAACGCACCGTCCGATCGATCCTACGGCTGCTCGACTTACGGATAGAGCGTCGGCTCGTTCACCTGTGTGATCCCGCGCGTGTCGTCGTCCTCACGCCTCGCGTTTTCGTTGTTGCTCACCATGCTGTGCTGCTCCTGCTGCTGGTGCTGGTACTGCGGCTTGTCAGCTTCATACCGCGGCTGGTTGCCATGCAACGTACTGCCGTGCTCACCGCCAAGGCCCAGCTTCTCCATACCGTGGGGCTGCTGTTGCTGGGGGTGCATCGTGGAGGTCACACCGGATGTGTAGCGCGGTTGGTTGCTGTCCGAGATATTGCCGTGCTCGCCGCCAACCACACCCTCCTGGTGGCGCTGTTCCTGGCTTTGCATCATGTACGTTGGCTGCGTTGAGTAGCCTGAGAGGCGGTGGCCTTGATCTGAGTCCGAGCGGCGGTACTGCTGACCACCGTTCGTCATTGTCTGATCGTTCATCCTGACTTGCTGCTGGTTCTGGTCGTTCATCGCGTATGTTGGCTGCGTTGGGTAGCCTGAGAGGCGGTGGCCTTGATCAGAGTCCGAGCGGTACTGGCGACCGTCGTTCGCCATTGTCTGATCGTTCATCCTGACCTGC
>JAADXJ010001221.1:0-10116 GCA_023337735.1 Pythium biforme
GGGTCGGTGTGACGGGTTATAGTGATCTGGGCAACTTTGTATCTAATACACGACAACAACAACAACATGTACTGTGTCATAGAATTTTACTGTACCACAACACCGTCCAATGATGAGCGATACTGTGGGATATCACCTCGCGTCCAAGTGCTTGATTGGTGGTACGCTGTGAGAGTTTTCATCGAAAAAAGCAGGTCTGCTTGGTGCGGTCTTGTAGAGCCTGCCGAGGTAAGAGAGCCCGAGTTCTGTCTCTGCATTTTGAGAACTGAAGTAAGTCTGTAGGCGGTGTTGCCTATATCATAGGTACTGTAGTGACTCAATACAATTATGTTCGCGCTTCGACCGAGCCACGGCTTTTGCAGCTGGGGGTACAGTTTGCCGCGACTACTCGTATTATAGTCGCTTCCTACACGTCCACTGATCGCTGGATTCCGAAGAAAGCAAACGCCACACAAACGACAGTGTTTAACACACCAGCAATGGGTCCTGTCTTACCAAGATCACTGGATGGAGTCACACAGTCCCCAATAGGGGAACTTGATCAACAACAGCACGACAGACTCGAACGCTCTGGGAGTTGCGCGGCTGTGGGGATCCGGTTTCGTTCGTTTGATACGACCTTACCGCCTCTGCACGGTCATAAAGGCAGACGACCCTCTTGTCGTTCCAGCGCTGATAGTAGTAGGTGCCGTATATAGGTCTCCCGTAACATTCTCCGCTCCAAGCCAGTGCATTTCATGTGGCCACGAGCGAGTGTGCGGAGGCAGATTTTCTTTTTCGATTCGAGGATTCATTTGGCGACGTGTGCATAGACGGGGGATATCAGGCGGGAACAATGCCAGGTTTGTACCGTTATGTGGAATTTCACGAAACAGACCCCTTTTCTTGAAAAGTTTAAGAAAGAATCATGGTTCAGAATCCGAACCATCCGAGCTTCGGATTGGCAAGCAAATGGGCGAACGTGTTGATGGGCAGCTCCTGAACTCACTACACTACAGTAGCGAAACTGGCTCGGAGCGTGCAGTCATCCCTACCTGACGTTGGTGACCTCGTCAGGCGTCGATCCGTTTCATACCGTAGCTATGAATGTCTCCCGAAACTGTTTGAGGCAACACACTGTACGAAAATCTAACGCACACACCGTAGGCGCCGTGCCCTGACCACAAGACACAGGCTACGCTCAACTCACTCGCAATCGACGCTTGGATTCCGACACCAAGATCTTTTTTCCCCAGCTAAAATGTTTCCACACTCGGAACGGACGGTCACAGGCTCGTATGTATGTATTTATCTATCGTTTATGCGAAGCAAGCACTCCAGCAAAAAGAGCCGATGGGTCGATGTTTCTATGCTATCTCACGGCGCATCGCTCTCGCTGCTGGATCGCACGGTGTAGTCGATCACAGCGTCTGTGAGCTGCTGGATCTCGTCGTCTTCGAGCACAAGATCACTGGAACGCGGCAACGCTTCCGACTCGAGCGCCGCGGCGGCGGCGACAAGGTGCGCGCACGAGCGACGCTTGTAGGGCGCCTCGGTGACCGCCGCGGCCTCAACCGTCAGCGATGTCTTGGTGTGGCCCCGGTGGCGCCGCTGCCAGAGGCGTTGGGTCTCGTTGGCCTTGTCGCGGTGGAACGCACAGAGCCGGTGGGGCTGGCCATTTTCCTTCACGGCCCGCGCGTTTGGACACGCTGAACTCTGGTACTGACAGCGTAGGATCGGATCCATAGTGGTGGCTGTGGGCTGTAGACCTGTAGACGAATGGGAAGTTGTAGAATGACGAGCTCGCAGAGATCGTCGACTGGACCGACGGAGCTGCTGCGGCGTGGAGCCTTGGAGAGTGGAATCTGGCTTCAAACCAAGCGCATCGACCGCCAAGGTCGCTAACTCGTGGATAGTCTGTCGCTGTGACGTACTCGCCATCCTGGCTTTGGGGAAATGCTCGCCATCCAAGTGCGTAAGAAAACCCCGAGAGTGGGCGGGTGGTGTAGACGGAGAACGTCCTGAGCGAGGTGGATTCCAGGATCAAATGTAGGGCAACAGACCAAACCAGAAGCAAGATGCCACGCACGTCGGTGTCAATCGAGTGGGAGGTTCTGTCAGGAAACTGACCATGCGGACGGCGTTTGGTGGTCGGCGTCATGCACGTATTCTGTGTTGCGCCTAATGATCGAGATCAATACCGTAGGTGCCGGTAGTGCCGAATGAGGCTTTCGCCTTGTATTCAATAAGCTGCACGCAGTGCAGAGCGCAAGTAAGCGAGGGGTGTATACTCAATTAGCGAGCAGAATCTATAGGAGCTGTTGGCTTGGAATGAGCCACTACAGTATTAAACACATATCGTATAACGTATGTACCTCCAATAATTAAATAGTTGAGCGTTTGATGTATTCCGGCAAACCACTGCAGCAAGTCGAAATCTCAGAAACCAGGTTGGGAGGGAGCGCTGTTTCTGTGCGACCAAACGAGGGGTTCGGAAGGTAGTTTGACACGGCATCACGACAGGCGCACACGAAAAGGCAGCAACCTTGATTGCTTCGCTTGCTACAGGCCGCCGCCCTCAACAAAGCCTCTGACGTCAGCATCGTATCCAGCCACGCTGTCGCCCCCTCGAAGTCACGCCAACCTAATAGGGATCAGTGTGGTGCCGATGGACTACATGAAAGCAGAAAAACATCAACCAGGGTACATCCACGGGGCTACTTCTGATGAGAGCCACAGTCTTTTTGTGGCATGTATTGATCGCAATCGATGGGTCCTCACACAACCACGACGAGCAGTGCGGTGAATACCACCAGCACCGGCATGATCGGCAGCTTGGTGCTCCCACTCGCGCCACTGGAAGTCTGGGACGTGGCCGGCGTCGTCGTGTCTTGCGAACCCTTCGCCGATCCGTCAGGCGATCTGTCGACCACCGTGGCGTCTAAGAACGCCGCGACTTTGGCATCGAACGACGCGACCACCGACCCGTCGAACGTGTTGGCCTGCTGGTAGAACGCCTTCATGCGTTCATTAATCGTGCTGGCGCTGCCCTTCGTTTCGATCTGTTTTTCCACTTCCGTGTGCGTCGCCGCGACCAACTCCCGTAAACTCTTACGGTTCGCGGCCTCGGCTAAACCCGTAAACGTCGCAAACACGAAGTCGCACCAGGACGCGGGCGCGGCCGCGTTGTACTGCGCGAAATCGATGGCGCTGTTCTCGAGCCGCGCCGATGTGATCTCGGTAAACGTTGGCACTTTGGTGTCGGCCGTTGCGTAGAACGCGCGGACGAGCTCCATGTACTTGGCGTACGAGAGCTGGCCATTGACGATTGCGGCGTCGACGTCCTGGTTGAGGGTCGTGAACTGGTCGCGTAACCACGCGTTGTTTTGGGCCGCGACGACGCCCGCGATCTCCGCGAGACTCGACTTGACGTACACAATCGTCGCGTCGTACGTAGCCGTGTACGGCGTGAGATTCGCATTTGCGGTCGGCGCGAAGAGCAAGGCGAGCGCCACGGCGACGCGCAGCAGGAACGGCATGGTTGTTTTCTTTGTTCGGTTCTCTGTGGAGAACCTGTGGAGAGTCTCCACGGGAGACTCCGCACAAGGCGTTGTGGTGGCGAGAGAAATCGAAGTGAATGAACCCGAGGCGCATTCTCTGGATCCCATTGGGCCAGCCGCCAGAGACTTTCCCGCTGCATGGATTCACGCGTGACACGTTGTGTGGCCACGAATGAGATATCAAGTGTCGGAGACATACCTTCCACAGAGGGTGTGGATACAGTATTCATATACGTGAAGTTGGCTTCATGTGTATTCGAGGTGCCAGTAGATCGGATTGTACGAGTCTGGCACAGTTTTCATCGAAGCCAGAATCCACTTGCAGATCCCGACGGATGTGCTGCGTTGGCGTTTCGCTGGAAGAGGAAGCGAACCCACAGCCATCAAATCAAGCAAGTGCCTCCGCTCGAAACCCATACTGAACTTCACAGATCCCAAATGTATTTGTTGATTGACGCACCATGTTTATATTCAGAATTGGTCTCATCCAGTGATCAGCATCTCGTTCTATCCTCAATGCCTCCGAGTCCTTCACATTTTACCAGACCGACACCGCGAGGGCCACGGCAACCGTGCTGAGCAGGGTGATCGCGCTGGTCATAAGCTGGCTGGCGCTGGACTTGGTCGTGGGCGCTGGCGTCGGGGCCGTCGTGGTCGAGTTCTTGGATTCCACCGTCGCTGTCGGCGCCGTGGTCGCGTCCTCCGTGGCGTTCTTGTCGGCCGTCGACGGAGCCGACGTGGTCGTGGTTGGCTCCTCGGTCGTCGTATCCGTGGGCTTGGTCGTGGGCGGCGCCGTCGTGGTCACCGAATCGGCCTCCTTCTTCGTCGCGACCGACTGCTTCTCGGTCGTGATCTTCTTGGCGAGCGCCGAGACCTTGTCGTCAAACTTGTCGATGATCGTGGCGTCCATGCCGTTGACCTTGTTGAGGAAAACGATGAACGCCGCGTCGATCTCGGCCTTGCTGGTCTTGCCCGTGACAAAGCCTTCAAACTTTTTGTTCTCGGCATCGACATAGGCCACCACGTCGGCCTTGCCCTTCGCGAGCTCACGCATCGTGTCAAAGATAAAGTCGCACCACGAGGCGCCGACCGCGGGGTCGAAGCTAGCCATGTCGACCGAGCCGCCGTTGATGTTGCTCGAGGCGATGGACGCAAAGTTCTTGTACTTGGTGTCGGCCGTGGTGTAGAACGCGTCGATGATCTTCACGTAACTGGTGACGGTCATGGTGCCGTCGGCGAGCCCGGCGTCGACCTTGGCCTTGGCCTCGTTGAAGGCCTTCATGAGCCAGTCGTCCTTTTGCGCGGCTGCGACTTCGCCGATCGTGGTCAGGCTCGAGACCAGGAACACGGCCTTGCCGTCGAACTCGGAGTCAAACTTGGTGAGTGCAGCGGAGACCGAGCTGGGCGCGAGCAGCGCCGCGCACGCCAGGAGCGCGACGAGAGCAGACTTGGTGAAGGGAGCCATGATCTCAGAGTTGTAGGGTGGTGGAAGTGAGGTCTTGGTAGAAAAAGAAGGAATGAGAGACGTGGGTCGGCTTACGCGCCAGGTCTTGTCGTGGACCGTCGGTTCCTCCTCGGAGGGACCTTCAAGGAGTACAGTCCAGTCTGAAACCATAGAGGCCTGCGCATAAACGGGGATGTGGATGGTGGTGGCTTCAGTACCGGTGCTACACGCAGTTGTGAACGAGCAGCGCCGGGACCGCCCGACTGGATACACGCACGGGTTGCAGTACCAGGTACATAAATTGTGCTCAATAGGGTCTATTGAATAGACTCCATTTGCATCGTCATCATCGTCGTTCCAGTACGGTAGCACGTGACGTGTACAGTCTGTTTGTACTGTGCATACTTGCTATCCATATGCAGGCTGGATGGTGCCTGATCTGGACACGGCGTGTGACTGCTCTCGATGGCAACGGTGTGGGATGAACTGTAATTAGGCGGTAGTGAATGCACGTTGCACATCCAGTTCTGCTTCATTCGGACAGTGTATCACGTCAAGCTCAAAATTTTGCGTGGAGATGCTCTGTCTGTTCATAAATTCTGTCTGTATAATACTTCGAAGCATATACAACCTGTGTGACTACATGATGTACAGTGTCGCTGCTGTACGAACTCATGTGGGAAGAACACAGCACCGAGTCGACAGGTTGGTATGGGTGGTCACTG
Source organism: Pythium biforme (assembly GCA_023337735.1). Taxonomy (NCBI): domain Eukaryota; phylum Oomycota; class Peronosporomycetes; order Pythiales; family Pythiaceae; genus Pythium; species Pythium biforme. The sequence continues at coordinate 5,709 of JAADXJ010001221.1, forward strand.
GATTCACGCTCGCACTGTCCTCAACGATACCAAAGGGATTTCGATTCCTGCGCTGGTACGAACTGTGTGCGTGGGGGCCCATACGGCCAGACTCGACTCGAGTCTGGCCGAATACTGAATAGTACAGTGGTATATCAGGCAGTGTGTGATGCAAGATCTCGGGAACCGGAATTGGATGATCCAATTGGGGTTTTAGAGATTTTGTTGTTGTTGTTAGGCCTGACGTCAGACACCGAGCCTCGGAATGCGAGGTACATCGCGCCATAAAAAGAGCGGGGCGGAGAGCTTCAACCAGGTGTAGAGAACACGACGAGGAGACCGACTATCCCATCTTCCCATCTATGCATTGATTCACAATCCACAACCGAGAACTCGAGGCTCCTGGCATCTCTGACAACCATAGCTTACTCAATGAAGCAAGATCCTCGAAGTACAGTGTACCTGTACTGCACAACGGAGGTTAGTTCGATACTCGCATTGGACGAAGGGCCCAGGAAAACGTGCATTTGCATTCAATGGACCTACCCGTACCGTGCTACTACCTCGTGGCCTCCGTTTCCGACATACACCTTCAGGCTTAATGATGTACCAAAGTCGGACCTTGCTGCTACCAGAAAGCGCCTACAATGCGAACCGAGCCCATCTTGTAGTGGAATCAACCTCTACCGTCGCAAAGCCATGGCCAACGAGCCTCTGATCGCAAGCACGGACGCTGCCACTGTCTAGCGTCACTTTCGCACCGCTGGTTGACGCAGCGGTCGGAGGCAGTGTCGTCGTTGGCGTCGCCGTCGGCGTTGTCGTTGTTGTTGTTCTTGCTGTTGCAGCTTTCGAGGAGGCAATGATCTCCACAGCTTCCAGCGTGCCATTAGCCGTGGGGAGCGTCAGCATCGCGTAATTGCGCGAAATGCTCGCCAAAGATGCTGTTTTTGACGTTCACCAGCCCAGTACCAAGCATCACGGGCGACTGCCTCTTAGAGCTTATCGAGGCAGACCGTTCGTGCCAGGCACGGCGGCACTCCGCATGTGGGTGCTTTAAAACTGAAGCGCCCCAGGGTCGAGGCAGTCTGGCGCAACAGACTTCTTTTTCTTCAGGTACGTTCAATAGTTTTGCAGCTTGCAATCTGGTGGTGGACAACTTTGATTGACGTCTCAGTTGCGCCGCAACTGGTCCTTGTTGATGTGCTGACTTTACTCGCCTGTACAGACCGGGGCGGCCGAGACAAGCGTGAGCGTCGTGACAGCAGCCAAGGCGGGAGCGAAGGGCTGCATTGTGGTGCTTGCTTTCTGTCTCGCTCTCCGGCTCACTGGCCAAACGTTCGGAGTCTAAGCTGTGGTCCCCCGCCAGTGTGACAGTGCCGCAGGTCCCACTGTCTCGATGGGCTCACTAGGTGGCGCTGAACCCACTGCTTGTGTGAGAGCAATCCCCACAGGGGGGTGCCAGTGCCGCCGCAAGCAGCGTGCTTGGATCTCGCGTGGCCCCATTCTGAATCAGAATCCCATTTTTGCAGTCTGCTCTTAGCAGACGCGTTGAATGGAACTGTACCGATGCCGCGGGCACTTCGGTACTGGGCACCCTGGCCGTACAGCGGCAGCACGAGATCGTTCACTGCATTGAGATGCGCTTCGAATACGTGCGGTGGATTTCACCCTCCTGGCTGTGCCAATCAGACGTTTTGAACGAGCCGTTCTGCATGTGCGATTCACACGGAGGGACCATTACTGCCCACGCATATCTAATATATGGCCGGGCGCTGCACGGGCGACAAAAGTGAGACATAGAGTCGGTACATATGTCAGTGGTATCACCATCCAGTACGGTCCAAAGACGTTGTTGGTGCCACTTGCACACGGTCAGTCAGCGCAGGCACATAGACAGACAGGATCAAAGTGTGGCGTCTATGGCCATACTGTACATAACTATAATAGCGTTTGTGTGTTCGGACTAGCCCAAGCGAGCCTGCCCCACACGCCACTTTAGGGACGTCACAACGCAATTTGCGCTTGACTCACCAGACTCCCTCCATTCTCCCAACTCGACCCGAGACCATGTGGATCGCGCTGCTTGGTACAATTGTCTTCGCGACGCTCTCGGTCGCCTCGGCTGCAGACGCCTGCGAGGAACAGCAGGTCGCTTATTTCAAAGCAAACGAACTGCGCAAGTGCTCTCTCCAGATTTACGACTTCGAAGTGTGCAACGACACGTGCCTCGCCTTGCTGCTGAAGCTCAAGGCCGCGACCCCCGCTTGCGCGAAGCTAGAAGGTAGCAACTCGACGACTGGGACCAAGGCCGAGGACTACGTCACCAAGTGCACCGAGTACGCGGCGGATACGTCGACCAAGTATATGCCGCGTACCTCAACTGGGTTGCCCAACTGCACGGAAGAACAGCGCGAACCGTGGGACAAGAAGTACGGCCTCTTGTCGCCGACGCAGGACTGCCGCAAAGCGTGGAGTACGACGCGATACTGCGCGGCCGACTGTTTGGAGAAGCTCGAGGAGGCCGTATTGCAGTCGCCCGTGTGCACGAAGGAGAACGACTTTGGGTACTGGATCGGCGAGAAAGAGAAAAAGTACCTTCAGCGGTGCCTTCTGTCGCGCAGCGCTGCAGTAGCCGAGAACAGAGTGATGCGCACGAGTCCGACGAGCGACGGTAAGCTCGAGGCCGCGCCGATCGCTTCGTCGTCCACGATCGTTGCGAGCACGACGGCGCCGACGACCAGTACGCCGATAACCAGTGCGCCGATAACCAGTGCACCGATGACCAGTGTAGCGGCTTCGACATCGGCAGTGGCTGCGTCTCTGCTGGCTGTCGCGGCCTCGTTGGCGATGGCCATGTCGATCTAGACGCGAGCATGGCTGCCAGTCGAAGGGTTGTCCGGGTCGCCGTAACAAATGCACCATATCAATTTAAGATTCCCGCCACACCTACGGTGATCACCACTACTACGAGACGCTATGAAGAGCACCCGCGCACCTCGTCGTCCACGGTTCGAGTCGCAAGTTTTTGTTGGTGGTACCGACCACCACGTAATACTACTACGATTCACTACGATGCTAGTACATAGTGAAAATTGGTCGTTGTCCGATTGATATCGTTAAGATGTGGTCCGGGTAGCTGACCTCACGGCGGTCGGTGCTCTACGGTACAGGACGGTCCGGGCTGCTGGCGAGGGTTCTGAATGCCGATGGCGCATCAGGCTCGTCGCATTGGCTCATGGAAGTGATTTCGTTCTGAGGCTTCAGAATCACAAGGAGCTATTATAGACATACCTCCTATTGCGGCTTGCTGCACGCTAGCCTGGGCGTTTGGTGGAAATAGAAGAAATCATTTATCATTGAGTTTTTACCAAATGGACGCAGCCACGGTCGCCACAGCGAGCGCAACCATAGACGCCACGCCCACCACGACGGTGCGACCAGCACTGGTCTGAGCCGCTGGGGCCGCAGTCGGCTCCGAGCTTGGCGCCGTGGTCATCGACGTCGCGGACGCACTCGGTGCCACGGTCGACTTCTTGAGCACGGCCAAGTCGACCTCCTGGTCCCACTTGGTCGCAAATTCCTCGATCTTCACGCTGAGCTCCTTCGAGAACGTTGGGTAGATCTTGTTGCCCTGGCCGTAGAGCGGCACCACGAGATCGTTCACTTCCGCGGGCGGGATGCGCTTCGTGATGGCCTCCTCGGCCTTCTTCTGGGCCGTTTCGAGCATGGTCTTGAGCTCCGGCTTACCGCTCTCTTTGGCGACCGCGTACATGAGTCCGAAGATGAAGTCGCACCAGGCCTCGGGCGCCACGGTGTTGACGACCGAGACGTCGGGGTTGCTTGTCCGGATCTTCGCGGCGGCCGACTGCCCAAAATCCTGGTACTTGGTGTCGGCCACGGCGTAGAAGTCGCTCAGCGCCTGAAGCGACACGGTCGCTGTGACCGTGCCGGCCTTGATCGCCTTTTGCACGGCCGTCTCGGTCGCATTGTACTGCTTGGAGAGCCAGTCGTCCTTTTGCTCATCCACGAGCTGCTCGACCGTGTACATGGTCCACTCGATCGCCATGACACGGCCGTCGTACTCGTGGTCGAACGTCGTGAAATCGGCCGAGACAGCCGAGGCCGCGAGCGCCGTCAACGCCGCGAGCGGGTAGACGAGCTTGGTCATGGTGGTGGCCTGAGGGTTCTGCTTGATCGACGACGGAGAATGCGAGAATGAGGCCCGCTGTGTCGGTTTCTACTACTGTCTCCGACTCGATTTATTGTATTTGCCGAGTACTGTACAGTCGCAGGCGACGACAAGGGACTATTACTGCCCACGCATATCGAATATATGTCCTGTTTCTGTACGAGGCGATGGTCGGGCCTCCCCGGCTATGTAGACAAGGAGATGGACCGACTAACAAAACGAGCTACTGTGATAGCACTA